>APFE031425594.1:0-20630 GCA_000404065.3 Pinus taeda
TAAGGAGCAGAGCAAAATGTTCTTTTATGTAACTCCTTGGCACAGCTTTGGTGAGGTCCTCATTTACATACTGTTCCTTCAAAAATTCCTTACAGGGACTCATGTCGAATTTAAAATTTTTGAACCACTCTTGTCCTCCTCTCGGAATTTCAGTGACAATAGAAATGGCTTGTGGAGACACAGGAAATTCTAGCATTGACACCTTAGAATTCAAGCCAGTAAAATTCAATGCAAAAGCTTTCGTTACCTCTGCATGTCCTCCCTTCAACTTTTCGCAAAACCTCCAGCAACCAGCATTTTTAAAGGCTCTTGCTACACCTTCATCTCTGAGTGTAAGATCAAGCCCCTCTGGCTCTGTTCTTAGGCACCTTCCGGATCGATGTCCTCTTTTCTCCATCTTGTTTCGAATATCTTCACACAGAGAACTAACAGCAGCTACAATTCAAAAACAGCTTCGGCTTTGGAGTGCAGGCTCGCTTGCAATGATCCCTTTAAATGAAAACTCGGGCTTCTTTGCGTTTTTTCAAAAAAATCTCGTCATACAGCAGGCATGTTTATGCACCATGAATACACATTATGACACAACCATACCTCATAAAATCTCTTAGAATAATTATCATGTGCGTGATCCTAAACCTGATGGCGGAATGATAACCTATCATGACCTGGAGAAGACATTAACTGACAAAATGTGGACGGACTTAATGACTCATCTCCCCAGACTTGACATTTCAAGAAAACGCACTGCAAAAACCCCAAATCCCTGATTTCGTAGCGCAGACAATTATGAATTGACAAAACGTGCTACGAAATGGCTGGTAAATGATACGCTGCGAAAAGGTGGAAAAGTCATTTCGCAGCTAAATTGGCCAATCAGACTGCGCTGCGAAACTGCGCAAAATACAAATGACGCAAACAAGACAAGACATGCCTTAAACAATAATGATGGAGGGTATCTAACGGTTTTTCATAAGGACTCACATCAATACCTTTTGAAATTCTAATTTCAAGATGACACACATAGAAACCTATTCACTTAAATTTTTTTTTTTTTATATGAAACTTTCGACATACGTGGACTGTGGTTCTAAGTGATAACAGGTAGGATCAGGGTAGTAAATAATCACTTTCTTGTTGAGAGAGAATGTTAAAAATAACAAGAAGAAAATCCTAATTTAATTTGTCCTTGAATTAAATTGGGAACTAAATTGTAATTATATTCTCATAGCAACTTGTAGGAGTCAACTAAGTTAGTTTGACTTATTTGGCTCAGTAAATTTGAGTTGGAAGTCTAGAGTCATGTAGAGTGACAGTTAAATTTTAGGGGCCCAGGTTGAGTTCTTATTGAGGTGTAATTATTTAATCCAGCTTGATTGAGTTAAATTCAGTTAAATTGGTTCTAACAGTTTGAGGAACTAGTGAGTGGTCAAGTGAGTTAAAGTGGTTTTAATTCACATGCAATGATCAGTCAAATAACTGATAATTATCTAAAACATAACTCATGCATTTCAGTTTAGAGGAATGTCCAGTTGAGATTAGAGTTCAAGGATAGTGTATTGTTAGTTGTATAATTTTCCGAGTTTTACATATGGTGCATGCAATCAGTAGAAGGCCTATGATGGAATGCGCAGTTGTGGTGAGGGATTTTCACAATTAAATATCAGCTAATCCCTTATGGATTATGCAAGGAAGAAGAGGACTGGTAGGCATCATATTTGGCTAAGTGTTGGCTTGAGTTGCTTTGTGAAGCAATGAGATAGATTGTACTTGTGTAGAGATTTTTCAGGTTGAAGAAGCATTGTAATTTCTTCTCATATATTCTAGCTAATGCAATATAGATAGTCAGGGCTTTGAGTAATTTCTTTCCCCAAAAAAATATTTTGTTACGTGTGATTGAAATTCTTCCTTTTCTTCTTAGTGTTTTCATCAATCAAATTTTAGTTTTTTCCGTTGATGAGTAGAGTAGATTTACGTCTTTTGTTTTATCATATCACATAAGAAGTTTGAATCTATAGTAAAAATCTACAAGGTCAAACTCAATAATTAATAGAAAAATTATCATCCTACAGTCAATCACCTGAAAAGGTTACAAGTGTGAATTGTTTTTGAAATGTCGGGGTTCAGGATCAATACTTGACAGGAAATTAGAACATAATTGACAGAGAATTCTCAAGTTTTTTCTCCCCCGAAGTTTCAAATCCAGGAAAAAGGATTTGCATTCTAAATTGTTAGGGTTTGGGGTTAGAAAGTGATGGAGAGTTTTGAATTTAAAATCATAGGGAAACTACATCTTGAATAATGTCTTCTCAAAAGTTTTAAAAGCACATAACAAAAGAAAAGGTCGGGGTCCGGGGATTGAATATAGTGGCCATGCCTATAGTCACAAGGTGAAATTTCCAAAGATATTTGATAGAGAAGAGGGGCTTAAGTATTATGAAATAGGTCTTCTCAAGTGACATAGATAAATAATTTCTCTGACTATAGCATAAGGAATCTTTGTTTGGTGGAGATTCTCCCCATAGGTTTTTCCCTTGGTGCTTGGAAATGCACTCATAATAAAAGTGTCAGGGTCTGGGGTTTAAGTGTGTTAGTTATATCCAATGGTTACAAGGTGAATTAAAAATGGATCTTTGATAGGGAAGGGAGCTGCAATATAAAATAGGTTGCATTAATTTTAAAGATAATTTTGCTTGTACTCCTATATGGTATCATCGTTCCACATTTATGACTCAAGGGCATATGTTGTATAGTTGGGCCTACACTGTTATATGATAGAAGGCTTGAATATAGTGTTTTTTGAAAAATAATTGACCCTTCCCTTGGTTTATGTAATTAAACCTTCTCGTTCCACAGTCGTGATTTGATTCAGACTGGAAATCAGCCGAATTATTCCCCATAGTTGGGTGAAAGAAGTGTTAATCTGCCATATGATTGGAAATATGATCTTTTCTAGCATCAACCCCCTTCAAATAAACAAGCCACAACTTTCCTAGAGGCATCGAACCCCTATAATTGTAGGCCCTTACTTTCTTCAACCAAGTATTCTACTTTTCATACAATTTTTAAATATAGAAAATGGCCTACCTCAGTGTTATAAAAGAAACAATGACTCTAATTTGTTGTCTTTCTATAGCTCCCTCTTCTTTTCTCTACAAAATCACTCAATTTTCCACGCCTCAACTAATTTAATTTAGTTGCATCCTCTTTTCCTCGCTACTCATTGTCAACAATGGAAAATATCCATACAAATTCTTCTACACAACTCACTTTTTTATTCCACTTTATCTCAGCTCATTTACACACACACACACACAACTCCCACACACTATACTATCAACACCCTCAGAATGAAGTCACTATGACACTATATAAATAGTATACTCTAACTTTGTTACATAGTTCGAGAACCTCATTAGATGAATCAAAGCTTATATAGAAGAAAACAATGGAGCAAAAAACCAGTAATCATAATTATACATAATGATTTCTTGCACAATACAATTGATCCTTAGATTCTCAATGTGGCCTTGCTTTCCAATTAAATGACCCCATTAGTTGATCCATGTTTTTCAACCGAGATTGCATTCTAATTCTAATCTAACTAAAACTTGTCCTACATTATCATATGTCCAAGACTAGGGGAAGTCCATTACTAAAACAAATGTGCACACCAACTGCATTTACTATGACCTATTGCACTCAACCAATGTAGTTCAATTTTGTGTCATGTTTTTTGTTCTGACTTCATTTTTTGATTCAATCTGCTTGATTTAATAATTCTAGAATATCACAAATTTTTAGTAATTTGTATAGCTATATCTCCAAAATCAACTATGCTGCCCAATATGGTATTCTAGGTTGAATATCTATGCCAAATATGGTATTTTCAGCCCTTAATAACTTTGCATTATACACCCAAGGGGCTAGGACCAATGAGATAACTAATGAGTGCTTCAAATACCAAGGTTAGGAAGTCTGTTAGTGTGCAGATAGTCTAACTACTTGATCATCAACTATACATTTTAACATGAACTTGAGTCTTTCTGTGCTAGGTACCAAACTAGTTGGAAGGTTGGGGGGTCAACCCACTTCCTCTCTATGTACCTACACTTCATCTCAATTATCCCAAGGGATCGAGTAGCTCAAGAAAATCGATTTCAATCCATTTTTCTATTTTGATCATGAACAACGATTCATTGACAAAACTAATAACATCAAAAAATTAACCACAACATACTATTAACATGAAACTCAAATTCTTTTCCACATCATCATGTTGATTTCATATGTGCAATGTGCCCCCTACTAATAGTGTCATGTGTCACCAAAAATAGGCCACTTAGGCACCTAAAAGGGCCAAATCTGCATGTCATTGTCCCATCCTTTTAATTTCAAGTCAGCATGTGTTTACATCATCTCACCACTATGGCTTGTGAATTGAACCATATCATCCTAGAACCCTGAGCCATTGGCCCTTTTAACCTATGGTATTTTGACCAGCTATAAATTTTGATCCCTCCAGAGTTTTTCATGCTATCTTATATTGTTGGAAAGTTATTTCCAATAACTATCCATTTAAGCACATTGTAAAGGAAAATGAGTAGATCCCCTAAGGAAGAATTTCCTTCAACAACTGGACCACCAAAGCATCATAGTTATAATATTTTTAGGATCCTCACTTTTCCTACTACTATGATCATTCTCTACTAAAAATTGTAGCTACTAGAGGAATGCCCCAAAACTTGAATTTTCTTGGCAAGCTCCATGGAACCACCACCTTTGAAATCAATGAAAACATTTTTCCCAACACCTTCATGAGGTATGATTTCTACTTCTACCTTCACCAAGTTTTCTTCTCCAAAAAATTGTTATTTTTGGCATCTTCCTAAGATCAAACATGCACAACATTCTACATATTCAATATTGCAAATATTATCCTAAAAGATTTTCCTAAGTCATTCTCATATGTCTCCTTAGATCCCTAAAATTTTCAAAGTCTAAAAAGTCCTAGAAAATAAGTTATTAAAAAAATGTTAGATTGGCTTGTTTGAAGTTGATTTTGGAACTATTAATTAACCATAATTTTCATAGGGCATATATCTAAAACTATAAGGAACCTATTAATGTTATGATCAACGTCCTCCAAAAATTTTCCTCCAGCTGAATTTTGGAGCCTATTGAGGATCTTACTATCTATCATTCCAGGGTCACTTCATGGTTGGTTAATGTTTTCAAAACTTTTAAGTCTTCTTCACAGATTCTAAGTTTCAAATTCACTTGCTCATACATGCTCAATCCTCGAACAATTCACAAGTGCACTTCTTTCGATGCAAGATTACATAGGCATTACGCAAACCCTGAGGATAAGGCTTATTAAATCACTATTGGCAGTGACTGCGTATTCCATCAATACAATAATTTGTGTAACCTATGTTGAAATTCAGTACGCACTCTCCATTGACATTCTCCCTATCACTTTGGCTACATTTGAACTTCTATTCCAATGACTTTTCCCAGTTGTCACTTTTGTGCTCTTTGGTTTTCATTAGCGTTTCTTTCACTTTTTCAATTGTGAAAGAAACACGACAAACTAAAATTAAGTAACACCTAGAAACCCTTATTAAAAAAAATTAAAAAAACAGTAAACATAGATATACAAACATTCATTTAATAAATTAATAAATTAAAATTTCACTCTCTTTTAAGCAAAATTTAATTAGTCAACATAAATAAACCTTCAAACTATTAAGTTAAGATTACACACATTCTAATATAGTATTTAATACATAGCAAGAACTTAAATTTCATAACATGAACTCTATTATTAAAAATTAAAAATTAAAAAAAAAAAATAAATAATAAATAATAGGTAAATAAAATTGTTATTGTATTTCATTAATATTAATTTACTAATTTATTACTATATCATATTAATTTTAATACAATAATTTATTAATACATTTCCATAATAAATTAATAGATTATTATCTTGATATTAGGGTATTAATCCATTAATTCATTAAAGACACTTCATTAATATAATATATATTATATTACATTATATAAATATTAATATATTAATATTATAGTGCTATGTTAGTAACATAGTAATATTATCTATAATATTAATTAACTATTAACAATATACTAATATATTAATAGATTATTTAATTGTTTATACATTAAGTTATATAATGTATTACTAATATTAGATTAATTCCTTAAACATTAATCTTTAGATATTTCCTAGATTAATATTTTATTAATTTTCTTAAGACAAATACCTTAATTCATATTTAAAAAACTATAAATAAATTAATATTAATAATACTAATATTAACAAACTTATATATATATAAATTAATAAAGAAATAATTATTAATTAGTTAGTCATTTGTAAGCCGACAATAAATGAAAACATCGAATATTTTTTCAATTAACTATAAATAGCTCCATAATTTCACGCTCTCTCTTCTCAAAATATAAATCACATTGCCCTGATGATGGACTCACTAAGCTAGTTCGAAACGTTGTTTCAATAACTGTTCACAGGTTTTTCCACAAATAAAAATTAAATTGTCATTTTTGTTTTATGTCACTTCTACAAGTGTCCCTTTTATGTTATCTTCATTATAGCATGTGTTTCTTTCACCTTCTTTAGCTTTTACAAGTGTCATTTTCACTTTTCTCTATTGTCACATTTTGGTAAGGGAAGTGTCACATCTAGTCAAAGGAGTCATTTGTACATTCTTGAAGGGAACCTTTGATGCATGCTCAATGTGTTCCATTTATCATATATACATGCATCAAACTCATTCGGCAAGTTTTGAGCATTGTTTCATTAATGTCGTCACTTATGTCGCAAAGTGTATCCTAAGTGTCACATTTGGAGGTAATTGTTGTTTTATTGTCATTTTCATAAGGAAATGTTGATTTTTGTTGGTAAATGCTTCATTTCGAGGAGTTTGGCTGTAAGTGTCGTGGTCTCCTACCTCCTGGAACTACACATTGTGTAATTGATGAGCCTTCTCCTCTATCATGCACTTAATCTTGGGTCCAATTCCGAAGATTTCCTAACCGGTGTCATATTGTCATGGGTGAATTCCATCTATAGGTATTTTATCTTGATATGACAGGTGATGTTCAAGGAGGATGCCTAGGAGATCATGCAAAAAGAAACCTATGAAGTCTGACCCATGAAGAGATCATCTATCATGAAGATGAAGGAACATCAGATTATGATAGAAGATTAAAGATGGATATCACATAAATACCCCATATCAACCAGCCTCTCGGAGGATGAAGATGAAGCATATGCAATATTAGTCATGAACACATCAAGTCAAAGAAACAAGAAGAGTAGGTTGGAAATGCCACATCATCATGAAGTTCCATGCCATAATTGCCAACATATGGCTTGTAGAAGTGTCATCACAATGTCATATGTGTCAAGTTTAATTGAGTATTTCCAAAAATGAAAAAAATGTTAATATGTGAAAGTCCAAGAGTCACATGTGGAATATGAAAAGTCACATGTAGACTTAAAAGCCACTAGGAAAAGTCCATGAGTCTTGTAGAAGTTCAAGAGTCACATGCAAATCTAATAGTCATTAGGGAAGCTCAAGAGTCATGAGGATATGAAAGGCCATTCCTCTTCTTATAAATACACCCCCATAACTCAAGAAAAGGGCTTCCAGAGGTTTAGCCTTTGGACAGCTAGCCTTGGCTTCTATAGCTTGGCATAGGATAGAATATCATTCTTTTGAGATGTAAGAAGTGGCTCAATGTTCCACTATTGGAGCTAGTGGCTCACCAATGTAACTGTGCACATGGATATTTCACTTAATAATCAGAATCTTGTTGAGTGAACACATTTTAATTCATACATCAAGAATATTGTAAGAACATTATTTAGATTTTTCTGGTATATGTTATGTTGATATGTACTAAAGAAATTGAACTACTTCATTGGCATTGGTACTTATCTTATTTAATGTGTGATGTATTTTCTTTAAGGATCATTATGTCTATGTGAACTATTTTACTAGATAATTAATGGATATTTCCTTTCTCTCATGTGCCTCTCTTAGAATAGTACTATTGCTTTCCTTCTAGACACTCACACTTTCTTTCATCTTGTGAAAGTCTCCCTTTACACATTGAAATTGTTGTTACATAGTGTTAACTTACTTTTTGATTTCAAAGGTTATGCGGATAATCTCTTGTGTTATTCATTGTAGCTAAGGAAAAACTTATAATTATGTTGGTCAGGTCGATACCCTGGATCAAGCTCCTACTCAAAATGGTGTGAGGTCTAATTAGCACTTCACATCAAGGAGGCCCCCTTGGTTGATGGATTCCCAACGCCATCAACAAAACCAAAGTCTAAAATTTCTATCTCAAGTACCTAAATATATTTTCTCTTTATCCTCAATATTTCATAATTTGAAACATCTCATAAAAGAAGTTGTAGAAAAAATGCCAAATTGACATGTTAGAATTATATTTCACGACTATTCAACAACCCTAACGTCCCCAAGTCATATCTCTATAATTATAGAAAACCAAATTCTAAAATTTATGCAATAGGTATAGAGAGATATCATATTTGTTTCCTTAAGATTTCATAGTCTAAAAGTTCATAGAAAAGAGTTATAGTGAAAATGTCATACTAATATGTTTGAGGTAGATTTCAAGAGCACTCAAGAACCCTAAATTCTTCTGAGCATATTATGAAATTACAAAAAATTAAAGTCTAAAATTTCTACCATATGTACATGAATATATCTCCTCTATCCCTCAAAGTTGGATAGTTTTAAAAATTCTAAAAAACGTTTAGAGGAAAAAATTCCGAGATGACATGTTTGAAGAAAATTTCAAGAGCATTCAGGAACCCTAACATCCTCATATTGTATTTAATAAGTTATAGTGAAACAAGTTTATTAATTTATACCAAAGGTATATAAATGTTTTTCCCCCATCTCCTCAAACTTTCATTGTCTTAAACATCATAGAAGAAAACGTTATAGTGAAAATTCCAAGATGACTTGTTCACTCCATAAACCACATCTTTTCTCCATCTTTAAGACCTCAAGAGTGTTCCTCAACTTATATCACAATATAAGACCTATTATTTCATGGATGGTATTCAATTTCATGCATCTATAATTTATTTATAGTGTGTCTATGTTCACTTATGGGAATGACTTGTAAAACTAGTTGGGCCAATTTGTACCTTTTAGTTGGGTGAACCTAACAAAATATTTCATATCTCATCATTCCTACAGAGTTATAAAGAGTGCCATGTACCATTGAAAATATACCGAACTAATATTTTCAATGGTATATCCTATGATACCATTTGAAATAGGTATCTAGAGTAAAAAAATCCTTTAAATATATGGTGTTTAAAATAGGTTTCAAGAAAAACTTGGGTATCCAAACAATATTTCCAACTATATTCATCTTGCAATATCTATCTTGGACATTTGTAGTATCCCCCTATATTTGAAATCAATGAAAAGATATTTCCAACAATGTCTCCTTAAATTTTACATTATTGGTCTCTCCCTAACTTTGACATCCATGACAACATACTCAACACACAACACCTCATAGAAACCAATTCAACTGATAGGTGCCAAGTCTGCACATGATTCCACATTGTTGTGACATTACTTCAATAGATGCAACATATATTCCATGCTTTGTTGTGAAACCAAACTAGGTTCTAAAACATTGATGCACTGCAACATTGTTGAGGCATTGATGCTTTGCACCACCATTCTACATAACCACTAAAATTGAGAATGCTATAGAAGCATGTTTTTCCATGCATTACATTTTTCATTAATTTACATTTATCTTCATAATCATTTCACTAAATCCAGCATAACCTTTCCCATTAATTACTCCTTCAACATTTCTAATTGTATATATCAACCAAATGGTAGTTTCTCACCTTCAGCAAATGATAGTAATGCTCAACATCAATGTTGACATCACGTGCATTCTTGCCATGATGTACGGTACTATACATAAAAGCATTCCACTTTTGGATGTAATTACACCAACTTAGCTCCCACATTTCTTAATTTAGAATCCATTTTCATTTCCCTGTAAATCAAAGCACTACATGTTCTTTCCATAACCGATCATGACCTTGGGAGGCTTACTAATCCACCATGAACTAGATAGGAAACTATTATGAACTAGTAATGAGACACTGCATATTTTCCAAAATTTTGGGTGTTTTAGGTACTTTGACAAGTTGTAGGGGTTTAGTGAAGATATTACACTTGAATTAACATAGAATTTGTAGGATATACAGATAGTATTCAAAGGATTCGAAATTGTAGTGGATGAGGAGGTTTGACTGCAATTACAAGTCTATAGCGAACAAGAGAATAATGGTTCTTATGAAATAATTTGATTCCTTGCATAAAAGAATAATTATTGTAGGAAAATGAAGTGTTGGTAAGGTAGGGAATGGGGTTTTCAAGAGTTTTCTACGATCACCATGTTAAAGCATTGCCTCCTTTTTATCTAGGTTCATTACATGTGAGAGCTAGAAAATCATTATATTATGGTATCATCTCAAATTATTTAACCACTTGAGGCACCAAAAGTTAATCAAGATGTGTTTCCTTTGGTGGAAGGTGTTGAAGTATATGCATAGATTGTTAAATAAGTTAAGAATTTGATGACATGAATCTATCACTATTGTCGATTCAGCTCATAATATAATCCCTAGGATGAGAAAGTTGCACGTGGGAGGGGACTTTGAAATGACCAATTTCTTAATAGATAAATAAGGAAGGGAGGAAGGAGTTACAATACCAAATAGGGTGCTCAAACACAACATGAGCTTAGTACCTCCTTTCCATGCAATAATGAGCTATTGATAGTTCCCCTCCAAAGTGGGCAGTTCAATCCTTGTGAAAGAGGAAGTCTCGAGGGATAGCTAAATAGAAGGAAGAAGGATGAATTATAGTGTTGGAAAATAAGGTCAATCAATAGAATAGTTATAGCCTCTCAATTCCATGTGACATCAAGGTAATAGTGATTATATGTTCCCCCCCAAAGAATATATTGTGGTCCACACTAAATAGGATCTCCAGATGTCTATCAGATTTCAAAATTCCCCAAGTAAAGAGGTCATATCTATCAACGATGATTGAAGAGCCTAGTGAAAGTCATCATAATTCCCCTGTTGTAACATAAGAACTATCAGGAGGAAAATTACAAGAGAAAGAAACAAACTTTCTTGCAACACAAGAACCAAAAAAGGGTTGAGAGAAAGAAACAACCTTTGTTACAACACAAGAACCAATAGAATTCAATTGAAAATAAGAGACTTATGTTCCAAAAAACTAACAAGTAGAAGGAAAGGAAAGAGAAGAGAAGAGACTTCTACTAAAAGATAAGAACTATCAAAAGGAAAGGAAAGAGCAGAGAAGAGACTTATACTAAAAAACAAGAACTATGAAAAGGAAAGGAGTGAAAAGAGACTTATGCTCAAACATAAGAACCAATCGAAGGAAAGGAGAGGAAAGAGACTCTTGTTGCAACACAAAAACTAGCAAAAGCCAAGGAAAGAGAATAAATGTTTTCTACAACACAAGAACTAGTAGAAGGCGAGGAAAAATAAGAAGTGTTTGTTGCAAAACGATAAATAGTAGAAGGTGAGGAAAGAAAATATGCCCTTGCTATCACATAAGAATAGGAAGAGGATAAAAAAGCTACAACATAGGAATATGAATTTGTTCCTAAAGAATTAGAGAACAAGGGAAAACAAGGCACACAAATGTTTAGTTCACAATAATTTCCGAAGTAGACAATATCGTGAAGCACTTAGAATACCTAGTGCAAGTGGTTGAATATTTGGAAGAAAATCAGGGGTTCACAGGACCCCACAAGTAACTTATAGGGATTAAAAGACACAAACATAGCCTTAATAGGCAATCATGTGTGTTGATGAAGAAATTGATTAAGCCTCTTGTCAAAGAAGTTGAAACCCAAACAAGATATGATAGCGATTTTTGGCTAAGGACCCAACTTACTAAATGGAAAAATATAGTTGACTCTTATGAGAAAGGGAAAATTCCTTTGATAGGTTATTAGAGGGATATACATACTTTTAGAATGGAATGGGTTGAATACCTATTAATTCATTAGTACAAATGGGAGTAATGATAAAAGAACACAATAAATTTACCAAACTACAAGACTAAGTGAGAATCCTCACAAAGGAAAATGAACAAATGAATTCTATGATAGATTTTGTTCTTTCCTATAGATCCCCGCACGCTATTTATTCAATGTTTTGGATTAAAAACAACTCTTGTTCAAAAATAAGGCTATAATAGTAATAAAACCTTATCAATTGACATTAGAAGAAGAATTTTTGAAATTGTACAATGAAAGTAGTATCAAGGGGAGGAAGAGGTTAGTGACTTCGAGTCTATGATATATTTTGATTATTCTCAATGTTTTGATCATCATCATAATATCAGTATCAAGAGATGATGATCCTATTATGGTGATTAGAAAATATATTGTGCTCTAAATAAAATGCAATTTCCAACTCATTAACCTCATTATGTCCCTCATTAAGAACCATGTTCAAGGGAGGAAATTTTTGTTTTATTTATATCAGGAAACAATTCTCCCTAACTTTGAACCTGAATGGAATGGATCCTGTTTTTTCATTGACATATATTTAATGGCTTCTACATCACTCTTGTAAAATTAGGCATAATGGAAGAGTGGCCAATTCATTACCCATTAGAAGGAGAGTTGTAATATTTGGGTACAAGGGGAATATTAAAAGCCAAAATATGTTCTCATTAACCATTTTGCATGGGCCAACAACCCCAAGTACTCTAACATTTTAGAGGACAATCAATAAGAATCCTTTCTTACTACAAGGAATGAATAAGGTTCCTGAAAGATGATGTTATGGAAGGATTCAATCAAAGGTTGAAACATTCTATGGAGGAAATGATGGCAAAATATGTGTTTAATTACCTCAATCTCATAGCATCACTACAATAAATGAAGAGGCATGTTGAGTGTATGAAGAGGTTTGGAAACACATGGGTTTTCCTCATATTCCATTATCTAATGATATGGTTCCCTTCACACATTTATAAATTTAATTATATTCTAGAAGAGGATGAGAAAGCCAACTTTTGGAGGGTGATCAAGAAAAAATGTGGATATTATCTTTCCCATGGTCAAGATCACCAATATTTTGGCATCAACGACCTCCACCATAGTTCCTTTCATCAGGACATTGACTGCAAGTGACTAGTTAGATGCATGAGGACATGCAACCCGTTGAAGCTATGGAGAGATTACGAGTGCCAAAATTACCATCTTTTGTCACCCATCCTTTGAAATTTTGATCACTTTCGACCATCACCTTAGACATTCTTTTTGTTTGTAGCTATGCATAATGATCTATATTCCTTAACGTAATATTTCCCATAACCCATGTCATTTTAATGGATTATGATAGTGTAATTAAAGGAAAACTAAACCTTTTACAGTTATTAATGAAGGGGCATGTGAGAATTGGTTTAAAGAAGGTTATAAGAGTTTCCACAGTTGCTGCAACACTAATTGCATTGTTGCGAAATTTTTTTACATTGTTTAAACACCAAATGCAATGTTGCAACACTAGATGAGCTGTTTCAACCTTGGTCGTGTTATTTTTACTTCATTCTCCCTTGCTACAACACTGACGATTAACTATTGTGAAAACACCAATGGTTGACTATTGACCCAACTCTAAATATAGTGGATTCACATCACCATTTTTTGTTGTCATTACACAAGTAGAGAGAGTGATAGATGCACCAAAATTTTTGATCGAGTGGCACAGTGGATAACGCAAGAGGAAAAGAATGTAGTGAGATAGATCACCCAATGATAAGTACTCATATCAAAATGAAGACCAATTAAAGTAAATTAAAAAGACCCAATCTATATTCTTGTCAAGTTTTAAAGTCAGTATATTAAAAATGAAATGAACAACAACCTAAGGATCTCAAATCCTAATGGTTGTTCTCAACTATTTCCTACTTAGAATATGCATTGTAATTTGTATAAATACCACTACTCAATTCAAGTAGAGGGTCAAAAAACATCATTATGAATAAATGATTAAGGAATTGTGCTTGAAAAATTCTCTTCTTTAATAAAAGGAATTGTCTTGGTTCCTATAGCATTTTCTTGTATTGATGAAGATTTGAGCTTGGCTCTTGATTGGTAATTCCACCCCAGTACTTCATTTAGGGAGGTAGGGCCCCTTCCTTAAGTGAGTAATGTGGACTTGTAGTATAGGTTTAGGTTCTAAATTGATTTATTAGGTTACAAGTTATCTATTATGAAAACATTAGATTTAACACTATGTTTTAGTTTAGAATTCCTATGTGCTTGATTATTTCTCATCTATTGAATGACAACAGTAATACTATACTAAAGTATATGCACATATTCATTTTGTTTCTCACATAATTTGGTTAATATAGTTGTGTTGAGTTCAATAAGATATAATATTTTTTATACAAATTTCTTCATTTGTTCACTATAGGATTGAGTGTGGGAATACTATTTTATAAGACAATCACATTAAAATTTCCTTCCTATACCATAATTAGATTTAATTTCATGCAATTTATGTTCCCTTCAACTAGGGTAAGAAAACCTTGCTTCTAATAAAGTTGATGTTATATTAGTTTGTTTATTTTTCCTTTCATTCAACATGGGTAATCACCCCTCACTTTTAGGCTAATTGAATGTAGTCTAGTCATTACCCTGACCAAGGTAACAACACCGTGCTTGTGGGCTAGCTAAATCTAGTAAATTAGTCTATCGTTATTCATTTTTCTTCAACTAGGTGATAACACCTTGCTTCCAATTTGGTTGAATTTAGATAGGTTAGTTGTTATTTATTTGATTCAAATGGGGATAAGAACACTTTGCTTCCAGTCCTATTTGCAGTAGTTTACTTTCCTATGGAAAATTTGTCTTTTGTTATCTTAGAATTGGGGACTCTATCAAAGATATCTTGAAACCATTTTTGTTGCAAAGGTAAATCCTCATTGCAAACAGAGGTGATCCCTTTAGCTAATCGCTCGATCCTTGGAGATGGATTTGAATATTTCATTACATGCATCACTTCGTACTTGTTCTTCATGTCTGAGTACCTGAAAGGAAGATAAAAGAGCTATGAAAAATACAAGAGGATATATGGCATACATAAAACATAAAATACTTAATAGATCAAGAAGTATTAAGCTAAAATCATAAAAATTTACACAATTATGGAAAGTGAACATCATATCTATATATTAATAAGATAAAAAGGGAAGCATGCAACCTATGCCTTAATGTTGGAGACCTCCTTTTGGTGGATTTCCAAATCCACGAAAAGACTCTTCAAGCACTCATTCTCCAAGCAAGAATGGGTAGTATGTAAGCATAATCTCAGCATAGGGATGCAACAATCAATCACCAACCATTTGGTAACTGAAGGGAGTGAATTTATAGGAAGGGAGAGGGTGTTAGGCATCCATAAAAGAGGAAGGAAGGTCCACATCTCAAGGGGAAAGCCCATGATGATAAGATCAATAGGTCCAATTAGGAGAGCTCGACCATATCAACAATAACCAATACCCAACAAATTGTTCCTTAAGGTTCTAGTAAGCAAAGCTTCTCCTCCAGTTTGGGAAAGCCTTCTAGAAGAGGTTCACCATGGGTTTTCCTATGAAAACTTACGCTAGAAGCATGAGTGTATAACTGAGAAACCTACCATCAACATGGGCAAGCAATGGAGTAAAATGTGCTGATGCTAAAATTAGGATTTTTAGTCAACGTTCTTGAGAATGAATCTAGGGCAGTTTTTGTTTGATTCTTCAGGGAGCATTTGGTATGTATATCATGATGGGTATGGTACACAGTAGTCAACATTTTGAAACTTTGGGATACAGATAGGAAGTGAACAGGAGGTGTGACAAAATATTGTGTAACAGATGCCCCTAAAGCATGAAGGTAGAATAGGAAGTGATGATTGAGATTCTTTACAAGTCAATTCAAGGACAAGAACAACACTGTTAGGAGACCTCAAAATCAAAAATATACATATACATATACATATCTAACATCTCTGATGATGATGCCTAATTATACATGAATAGGCATATAATAATACATGAATTTGTGGCATGGATTCATCCATCCGAATAGAAGGGATCATGAGAGAAGATCCTTAGTATGGTCACAACCATCTGAATAAAAGGATCATGAATATGGACCCATGTTATGGTCACATCCATATTTCTAGAGGAAACATGTGTACAATCATGAATAACTCATAACTCCACACAACCTAGACTTTATTAGACAAATTAGAGGGTCTTGTGCTCCTATCTCGACCTTATCAATGTATGAATTCTAATCATGTGAATAGATATGTCGAAGTCAGACATGATAGAAAAATACCTAATTATCAGTCAATGATGTAAATTTTTAATAGAAATGAGATGAACCACAAATAATGACAATGGCTCTCAAGGTAAAATAAGTACAATCCATGACTGTGAAGAGTGAAGCTGAAGTCACACACCCATGGAATCATATGATCGAAGGTCAATGATGTAAACCTGTCGTTGAATGCGAATAATTTTCCATTGAGGCATGCAAGCTCTAAGGTACTAGAAGGGAGTTTCTAGATCATCTTCTTGGATAATAAGATGAAGTCCATAGGAAGTGATGCATTGAAGGAGGGCCATAATGAATCTCACATCATCGACATGAAACAAAAAGATGTAGTAGAGTAGACAAGTGTGATCCAATACTGTGGGAGAAATTTAGAGTGTATAAGTGGTAAACAACTATAGATAGGACTTCTCTTGAACATATCGGTGACATGACTCTGGATTTTGGCAGCATTTGACTCAACATATGACCATAGTTCATGAAGACAAATATGGTATAATCAAATGAGAGGCAAAAAAATTTCCCCAAACCTAGGAAGGCAAGTGACTAAGTGAGGATGTCCCAAACATGACATGAGAAACAAATGAGTGTCATGTTCAAGAGAGACATGCTTCCTTTACATAATACAAAAGATGATTTCTTTATCTTTTCCCCCACCATTTCTGGCAAGTACCCCATATATTTTTTATCGCAAACTTAAATGGGAGAGCATATGATTTCCATATAAGTTCATCCTTTAGGTTAATCCATCCTAGTAAGTTTTATGAGTCCAAGGAAGGAGAAACTCGGTCTCGTCATAGTGACAAGTCCTTTGTTGTTTAAATTTTACGAGTCCTGAGAAGGTGAAACTCGACATAGTTTCCATATTTAGAGACTTTGAAAAAGAAGGGAAAAAGAACACTCCAAAGATCCCTTTTCGTAAACCATCTCTTGAATATGAAAGGTAGAAAACAATATTCAATAGAACCTCTTATCCATGTTTGACTAAGTTATTCCTTTTCGTACATGGGCTATCTCAGTCCGGAAAAGGGTCAAACTTATACAGAGTGGATGTCATTTCATTTACTTTTATGAGTTCGAAACGACAAGTACTCGACAATCTTTTCATTTTTCAAGAGTCAGAAAAGAGCTTAAAGATGACTCCAGGGGGTCACTTCTTCATTTATTTTTGACAATTCTAAAAAAGTGATAAAATAAAACTCGTTTGAATTAGTCAAGATAAATCACTATCACCAAGAATATATGACTTGTCATTGCGCAAGGAAATGCACATTACCGATTTTGAGGAAAAATATTTTAAAATGAGTGAAATATGCCCTAGGTAAAAATATTATTTTAAACTTATAAATAGGGGAAAAATTAAATGATTTTTACCATTTTACCAATTTGCAATTGTGATAGCAATTTTACCTCATTTTACCTCAATTTTTAGGCAAGGAGCAAAATCAATGCGGGACACCATTCATTGAGCCACTTGTTGCAGGTAAAATATTTTCCCCTTCCCTTTATTTTGATAGTCATTTATACATTTTCATCCATAGGGTAGGCTACAAGGAAGAATTGCAAAAAATTCATATCGTGGGTTTCACCTGTTAGGTTCCTATACCAATAGGTTTCATCTTTCATGATTGACAGTGGAAGGGCTAAATATGTTCATCATTGCAGGCTACAAAGGTTCCATATTTTGTGTACATACTAGGAAAATTAAAAAATGAAAAGAGGGTATGCCTTAAAAGAATAATCAAAAGGCATGAAAATCAAATGGTCAAAGGAATAGTGAAAATGAACCCCAAACTAAAGACCAGGAAAGTGGCCAGTCAAAATGCCACTACTATCTTGTGGCAGTAACACAGTCTACAAATAATGATGCTAATAATACTTGATGGATGGCCCAACAGTCTAATCTACACCATGCCATGTTTAAATTTCTTATTGCAGAATAGATAATGGTTCCTGTCCAAACAGCTCAAGCTTGGTAGATGACTAACTAGGTAGAGAAATGAAGGAGCCCAACTGCTTAATCTGGGTCCTTGGAAGAAATAAGGGTAGATTTAGATAGGAGGGCAGTCAAAAGAAAAAGAGAGCAATCAGGGCCTGCATATTCAAGTGCACCCACTTCAAGTGAAGAAAAAATGTTAAGATTACTAGGTTGGGTAAGTAGTGTAAGGTTACAGAAGTGAAGGGCCATCACTAGTTGGCTTATCAAAAGCAAGACTCATTCCATTCAGGGTATTGGCACCATGGCAGAGGTTTGATGACATAACAATGAAAGCATGTCTAATTTCCCCCTTTTCCCCAAACATCATTTATTAACATTCCCAAGGACCTTGGGATCTGCCCAAGTGCCCTGTTTCACTTCATTCCATGACAAAGAACCAGGTCAAACTATGAAGTTCGCTTAAGGAGACGAAGCCACATTTCTTGGATAAAGATCTTTACTCTCAAATTCACTCATCTTCTATTCCCAAGTTTTACCTCTTAAAACTTAGTCTTTGCCCCTACATTGACCTCACAATGTCATATTAACAACTAATGTATTATTTAGCTCCCTAAGAATTCCCCTTCCCTAATTCTACAAAGATCTATGTGAAAGTCCCAAAAAGTCTATGTAAATACCCTGCCCCCTAGCACTATAGCTATACAACCATCTCTTGGGGAATATTAATCCATCAGGGGTTAATATTAACCCTATACCACCCTAAACTATGGGTTTTTATTAAAAACTTTGGTTAAAAATAAAAAAACCATAGTCCCCACCCTCATTAACCCCTCTTACCCCTCTTCCGCGCTAAAAAATTTGCTTTGTAATGTTTTTTAAATTAAACATTTATAAACTAACCCTGCTAACCCTATGTTAAAAACCCACCCCGCACGCGATTTATTTTAGTTGACTATTTTAATCGGACGGGTCCCCGTAGACATAAGCCATTGTCATGTCACATCCGCTACCAGTCGTTCGATCGCCGGCCCCACAGATCTAACGGTGGGCGGTCGATCTCACCTGGAAACGGGTGGAGGCTTAGTGTCCGGGGGATTGGCGGGTTCACCGCCGTACCCCCGCCACGCATCAACTGCCCGGGTTTTTTCGGAGCCCCCCCCCCCTCTTACCACTTACCACCCAAGGGTGCTCCGGGGAAACCACTTACCGCCTGCCCCCTCCCGCTGACGTCATACCTACGTCAGCATGACGTCAGCACCTTCGTCCACCACCGCTGCTCCACATCGCCTCCACGTCGTCCATCTGCCCACATGCCCTGCCACCGTGTCACCGCCACGTGGCCACCTAGGTTAGCTGCCATGTCACCCTACCGTACCCGGACCCACCGATGACATCATGCTGACATCATCACCGAAAAAGCGCCAAAAGGCCAAATTTGCATAAAAGGTCGCGAAATGACTGTTTTGTGTCATTTTCATTTGTCGTTTTGGGAGCGTTGTGCATGCGGAATACGTCGTTTGCTGCTGAATTCAAGAAATAACTCACCAAAGCTGCTGCCGCCGTCAAAGTTGACTCAAATTGCTTGCCATTGTTCCAGCTTGACACCGTTGGCACTCAAAAATCCAGGTATTTGCCATAGTCGACCTATTCCACCCATGTTTGTGCCATTTTTCTCCTAAATTCCTGTAAAAACTCTCTACAAAGCTCCTCACAGTCGAATTATCTGCTAAACTACCGAAAAAAGGGTCCCTACAAAACGAAGCTCTACAAACTCATGCCCTTCTGCAAAATTCGTCGTGAAAAAGTAATTTTAAAATCCAAGCTACCGGCTAAAACTCATATAACTGCACACTAATCCCTTTTATCACAATTTCCTTTGCAAAAGCTAGCTACTTAGCTCAAACCACTCTGGTTTCTTCCAACAGAGCGCCCCACAGTTCATCAACCCTGTAAAAAGTCTCCTGATACTCTCAGAACTGCTCACTTTCAAACACAATTCAGTGGGCAGTCCTCAGCCTTTCCACTAATTCTAAGCTCAAGTAATTATCTAGTAAAGTTCAAACATGGCCACTCCATCTGCTCTAGATGTTTCTCCTGTTAATCCACCCAGTAAGGAGCTTGAAGCTATGCCACTTGTGGACAGTGATTTCCTCATTACAAATTTTGTGGCAGAGAGGAACCACCT
>APFE031425597.1:18448-52399 GCA_000404065.3 Pinus taeda
TAAGTAAACCTCTATGGGAAGGCCCAAAGGAGAAAAGAGAGGAGATATTGATATTATAGTTGATTGATCCATGATCGAGTCTAACAAAATCCCTGTTAAGTAAACCTCTATGGGAAGGCCCAAAGGAGAAAAGAGAGGAGATATTGATATTATAGTTGATTGATCCATGATCGAGTCTAACAAAATCCCTGTGCCTCCTACACTCCCCAAGCTTTAGGAAACTCTTGTTTCCTCTTTTGAGATATCCTTCATCCCTCTTGTGATATCCTTGTGTATGTTGATGGAGGAAGATTTTTGAGGCCGGGATAGGAAGGATCCGGAGGATGGTTTTGCTTGAAGCTGGAAGAAGACTCAAGTTGTAGTTTTCCACCTTTCTTGTAGCTTACATCAATAAATAAATGTTGTTGTGTTCCTGACATTTATCGTGTTTATGCATTGATCCATGTTGTGATTTGTTTATAAATATTATATTAATGTGTAATTGTTCATTTTCTTATATGAACTAACGTATATATCGTGAATATGCTTTACGTTACTATTGTTGTATATGCTTTGCTTGGATAACTTACAGGTTTCAAAGGCATCGAAAGAAGCAAAAGGTTTGAACCCTGCAGGATCTACCTAAACTTAGGACCTCCGGGTAAGGTCACTTCTTCCCAGTTCAGTAGTATAAGCATCTAATTTTTTTGTATGTATATTTCTCACTGTTGTTTTCCCTCCACTCTGTTGGGTTTTTCAAGCCAAGACCCTAGGGTGTTCCCACCCAGAAAAACCCTTGATATTGAATCAATGAAGCTAGTTTTACTCTGAGGGGTCAAAGAAGACTTGATGGGGACCCTCAACATGTTGTCCAATGGAGATATTTAATATCTCAATTATGAGGACATAAAAACAGTGTTCAAAATCCACTCTAGAGTTGCAAGGAAAAGAGGTATATCCAGCCAAGGTTTGGTAAGTCCTTCACCTTCTACTTTAGCCATCAAGAACGAAATAGGAGGTATGTTAGAGGATTTTGAAAGTGAAATTTTACATACTTTTTCCCTGCATATGGACACAATGCAGATTAAGAAAAAATAAGAGGCAAAAAGGGCATTAGCCATATGTTTCCTTAGATGCACCAAGAGACACCCTAGAACTAAGTTCCCATTGAATGTTATATAAATATGCTCTATGTGTGAGGAAAACCATTCAATTGTAAAGTGTTTGTCTCTTCCAGGTCTGAAAGTAATGTATCAAGAAGAAGAAGGAAGCATGGAGAAACTTTTTTTCATCAATTGAATAAGGCCACAAAGCACTAGGTGATATCAACATGTTATGCAAGGTATACATTATCTTCCTTCTTTCAATACAATTCATAATGCACCTTTTTAGTCTTGGTATCCTCCAAACAACTCATCATGGCCCATGTCTTCTCCTTGACCCTATCCTCCTCAACTTGTCATTCCCCCTTTCCATCTATACCAGCACCAACCTCCTCAGTGGGGTATTACATCACAAGGATGGAGGCCTCATGTATCCCAACCACTTGCCTTAATTCCTCCTCCTCAACCCTAGCCACTCAAAAACAACCCACCTAAGCAACCCTAATTTCCTTCTCAACCCAATCTGAACCCAAATAATGAGCAGGCCCAACAAGTATATAGTGTTGAGACCTCTTATCCTACCTATGTTGTATAAATATAAGAAATCAACCTCAGATCCAGGAAGGTAATTCCTAATTCTCGCCCACCTTCTCTAGCATAATATATTGAAGAATATAAGTAAGAAATTACTCATTATAAAGACAACAAACCTCCCTATCTTGAAATGTTGATTCATCCTACACAACACACCCTAGAAGAAGTTGATCGTTTAGGAGAATTGAAAAACATATATGTCAAAATCCCTCTCCTACAGGCCATTAAATATGTTCACATATATAATAAATTCATCATGGAATAATTCCTTAGGAGGCTAGGAAGGAAGAGGAAGGATTTCCCCACTATTAATGTCAGTGGGAAACTAGTTGATCTAATGCTTGGGAAGGTCATTATCCCAAAGTATATGGATCTTGGTAGCTTGATAGTGGATGTACACATAAAAAAATATTGTAGTCCCCAAAACCCTTATTGATCTAGGGGTAGCACCTAAGGGTGTCATTGAGGATTCATAGTTTTCTATGATTCCTAGGAGTGCCCCAATAATTTCCTTGTACTCAAGCCTAAGTCCATGTTCAAAGGTTATCATCTTATCCTAGGAAGACCTTTGTTAACTATTATTGATGTTTATATCAACTGTAGAGTTGGGAACATGACAATCAAGAATGGGAAGCTCAAAAAAAATATTGTACTATACCCCCCTACTCAACCTCTTATTGAGTATGATTTTCCAATGTGGGTAGAAGATGAATAAGAAGAACAAATTTATCAATCATCACCCTACCCCATTTGTACATCAAAAGCCACTTTGAATAGTAGGCAATTGGATGATGATAATCTAATTGACAATTTTCTACAAAACAATTATCCTACTACCATGAAAATTGATGGACTAAAATAGGAACCTTCAGAATATCCTGAAGATGGTCCATGGGAAGCATTAATCATTTTTGGTTCTGATCAAGGTAATGTCAAAATTAGAGAAATCATCCCTCTAGAACTTAGAAAATCGACCCTATCCTTTCAGTATAACAAGAAGAACAATTGCTCATTGTTTTTTAAAGGAAACACCTTGATGGTTTTGCTTGGGATTACAAAGAAATTAAAGGAGTCCACCCCTTGATATTTACACATCATATATACATGAAATAAGGCCACAAACCTATTTTCCAACCCTAGAGAAGATGACCCTGCACTCAAGGATATTGTAAAAGAGGAATTGCAGAAATTGTTAGGTGCAGGGTTTATTTATCCCTTTTGGGATAGTGGGTGGGTGTCACCTTTAGTCATTATACCCAAAAATAATGGGAAATGGAGGGTTTTCTTTGATTATAGGGATCTCAATAAGGCTACCAAGAAATATCATTGTCTTTTACCTTTTATTGACCAATTTTGGATGCTCTTGCAGGAAATAAGTTATTTTCATTTATGGATGGTTTGATTGGGTTATAATCATATCTAAATCTGAAGACCACGATAATTCTACTTTCACATACCCATGGGGAAAAATTTCCTATAGGGTCCTTCCTTTCAGCGTGTGTAATGCCCTTACCACCTTCTAGAGGGAAGTATTGAGTAATTTTGTTGATATTGTACATGGCTCAGTTGAAATTTATATGGATGACTTCACACCTTATGGATATGCTTTCCAAGAAGCCCTCTCTAACTTATGCAAAGTTTTGAAAAGATGCATTGAAATGAATCTCTCTTTAAGTCCAAAAAAGTGCCTTTTTTTAATGAATGTGAATTTTTTCTAGGCCACTTCCCCTCTAAGGAAGGGATTCAGATTGAGCCTAATAATATTACCATTATCATAAGGGTTTGTGTTCCATAGAAACAAAAGGTTGTTAGGAGCTTCATAAGACTAGTTGGATATTATAGGAGATTTATCAAAATTTCAGTAAAATTGCTTCACCTTTGTTTTGTTTGCTAGGAAAAGACTTAGATTTATGTTGGACAGACCATTATCAAAAAGCATTTGAGGAGCTCAAGGAAAAATTGACAACTTCACCAGTTCTCAAGGGCCTAAATTGGGCCTTTCCCTTCCACATTCACACAGATGCATCAGATAAAGCAGCAGGGACATCTTTGGGGAAGTTTGAAGGTAAGTTTCCTTATGTTATCTACTTCATTAGTAAAAAAATTTCTAAGGTTGAACTCAATTTTACAATCATCAAAAAAGAGATTTTTTCTATTGTACATTTCTTGAATAAATTCAAACATTACATTACAGGGTATCAAGTTTTTGTGCACACCAATCATGCAACCATTAAGTATTTGATGAATAAACTTGATGTCAATGCTAGAATTATTAGATGGTTATTGTTATTACAACAATTTGATCTAACCATTGTTGACAAACCAAGGAAAGAAAATGTTGTTGCAGATTTCTTATCTAGACTAACCCTGTCTACAGAGAACAAAGAAATGGTAGATGATCAACTTCCATATGAGCACCTCTTTTCCATATCATTTTTATCATGTTGGTTTGTTGATATGGAAAAAAAATTGGTTGTTGGATAGTTTCCTCCTAATCTGTCTTCCAAAGAAAAGAGAAAAATTGTTAGAAAAAAGTGTCTCGTGCCCATTATACCTAGATTGTAGGAAACTTTTTCATATTGGGACCTGGTCAGATCTTGAGGAGATGTGTGAGAGAAGATTAAGTATTTTATATTCTCTCATCATGCCATGATGGACCTTGTGGGAGCCATTTTGCTACTAAGAGGACAACTTTCAATATTCTTCAGGTAGGTTACTATTGGCCTACCTTGCATCAAAATGCTAGAAGGTACAATTCTCAGTGTAATGAGTGCCAAAGAATGGGGAAGCCTACAGAGAGGGATGAGATGCCACTACAACCTCAGGTGACTTTCAAGCCATTTAAGAAGTAGGGCATGGATTTCATTAGGCCCATTGACCCCCCATATGGACAGAAGAAGAATATCATTGTATGCACAAATTATCTAACCAAGTGGGCTAAACTTAAGGCATTCAAAGCAGCAATAGAGAAAAATGTAGTAGAATTCTTAAGGGGTAACTTTTTTTTAAAATTTTGTTTCCCCAAGGAACTAGCCACCGGCCAAGGAACTCAATTCACTTCCAAATTGATAAAGGGGATAATGAGGCAGCAGCATATCATACATCAGAAGTCCACCCCATATCACCCTCAAGAAAATGGGAAAGTGGAAGTGACCAACAGAGCACTAGAAGGCATCTTGGCTAAGATTTTTAAGAGCAGCAAGAAGGATTGAACTGACAAGCTTGTTGAGGCCACTTGGACATACAATACTACATGTAAGAACACCATTGGATTCACCCCCTTTGAGTTTTTCTATGGTAATAAATTCTTGGTGTCCATTGAATTTGAATATAACACATTAAGAATGGTAGCACAACTTGACATAGGCATCACAAGAGCTCAAGAGGAGAGGTTGTAGCAGTTGAATACCCTTGATGAACTTAGATTCCAAGATCTTATGCATACTGAAGTGGTTCGATTACAAATAAAGGTTTGGCTTGACAAGCACATCAGGGTTATAATTTTCCAAGAGGGTGATTGGGCCCTCTTATATAATTCCAAGTTCAAGGACTTCAAATGGAAACTCATGACTAGATGGTTGGGTCCTTACCTATTGGAGAAATGCCATGATAATGGCTCTCTTCAGATCCAAACAGTTGATAAGGAGAAGATACCACTTCTAGCCAATGGTTATAGGTTGAATTTTTATAGGAATCCCATGTCAAAGGCTTAATTTTCCAATTCAATAAGCAGAGAATTGAATGTGATTGAGAGCCTCAAAGCTTCCCATCCATTCAAACCTTGATGAAGCAAGCAAAAACTAAAAAAAAAAGCCATGTGGAAACCCCTATGAGGCACCTAAGGTAGACTCTTAGGTTGAAAACCTCCCTGATACAGCCAATGAGCCGAAAGAAAAAAAACAAGAAAATGAAAATATCCCCAAGTGAAAACCTCCCTTGAGGCACATGGGGTAGGCCTAGTTAGGCTAAAAACCTCCCTTGATGTAGCCTATAGGTCTCAAAATAAAAAATCAAAGAGAAAAAAAAAAATAACAAAAATAAAGAGAAAGATCAAAGGTGCCTTTGTTTCATTTATTCTAACAATATTGCAGGTGCACCATGATTCCATTTGTAGTTAAAGGAGGTCAACATCAAGGCCTCAGAGCTTACCTTCAAGACCTTTAATTATCCCCTTTGTATCCATTCCACTCATTTCTTCACCTTTTAGTCCAAGGTTCTCCTATCATTACCTAGTCCCTCTCACTTGTTTTTGTTAGTGTCCTGAAATGCTACAGGAAAGTCCTTGTATTGCTACAGGAATTTGTCAAGCATAGAAAGGAGGAGAATATTTGAATTTTTCCACCTAGGGGCAAGAGAGGAAGCCTATCGGAGCCCTACCACCTATTCACTCCATCAGCTTTCACTTTTTCACCACTGTCCCACTCACCATCCATCAAAAACTCAATCCTCCACCTCTTTTTCACTATTTCCATCAAAGGAAGACTCTCCAACCACCACCACCAGATCCACCATGGATTATTAAAAAATTTAAGGCCACACTTAAAGAAAATTATGAACCTAAGGGGCCTATGTGTATGCTACAAGAAGACACATAGTCCTGTAGAAACCTACATAAACTCTACATGATCAAATTTGCAACACTAGTCCAAAAGCTTTGAATACCATGACACTTCAGGAAGCTCAGAAAACAGGATTGAGCAACTAGAAGGTTTCCTGTAGGCTAGTATATGACCCTTAATGATAAACAAGAAGCAACATCATGTTAGTTACAACACCAATACTCTAACAATGTGGACCAAGAAATATCCATCAATAATTAAAACTACAAAACACCTCCAAAGGAAATGAAGGGAATATTAAAGCTTATAGATTACATTACTAGCCACTCCAGAACCATCAGGAGGAATTCCAATGGACACATTAGTGTTCCAAAACTTATATCCAAGTTTTAACAGCCACATCAAAGTTCCAAATAGTCAAATCACTAGTTACAACATCACCTAAAAGATCACAACCAGGTATGGCTCAAGAATGCAAAACCTTAAACCTATTTTATGAACTCATATTAGCTTAAAAAGTATTATTAGTGCATAGAGGAAGAGGTTTTGTGGGCCAATTTTGGGTTATTAGTATCGACCATCTTTGGTAGTAAACTTCACTCATCTTCTACATTAACCACACGTGTAGAGGAAAAAGGCAATGAGAAAGATGATGACTCAAAGAAGTGGGCCAACATGCCTACTCATCACAAAATATGGTGTGTGAAGGTGGTAGGTGGGGGCCAGCTCACACGGCGCGTTGATCCCATCCACTCAACCACCAACCACATAAGTCAAACCACTGAGCATCATTTTGCATGAAAGATATATTTTAAAGCCAAGGGAGGCTCGTCATTGTCGCCCAAGGATGACATATCCGAGATATCTCTTTCATAGACTACTACAAGAGAGCTACAACATTTCTACATTGTTGCTACAAGAAATTTACAGGGTGCTATAGGAAGCCCGATTTTGGACATTATTTCCATCCAAATCCAAGGAATCAAAGGGATAAATCAAAAAATGGGTAAGCATGAATTCTCTTTGACATCATTCGATGTAAGTACTCAAAGAACCCTTAAAATTGTCATAAGCATATCTTGTAGTTTCCATAGCTGTAATTTCAGTCAGGAAGAAAAGTGAAGTGTTGAGTCTTTTTGCGATGAGCATGATAAGATAAAGGAATGAAAATGTCTTTAGCTACATTTTGAATTTCTCTCTCTCCTCAACATTATAAAAATACTATTTATTTTGTTTTTGCCTCCATAACCTCAATTTCACAAAAAAAAATCAAAACTCTGTAGCAAAGAAGGGAAATTCCTTATCCCGCTCTGGTAAAATTTGGATTGACGCCATGGGGGGAGGATTCAACCGTAGGGAACTCATATATCCCTCCAGAATTCATCGCTACCCTCATATTAGGAACATTTTCTCCAATCACCAGTGGTTAGGGTTTTTTGAAAAATTCAAGGGCTTTGATGATGAAATCACCCAAGAATGTGCTTTTAACCTCCAACAACAAGGGGGGCATTATGCCATCACCATAGTAAGGGGTCTCATAATTCACTTAAATGAGGAAGTTGTTAGTAGGTTCACCACACTTCCCAAGGGAGTTAGGTGGAGCAAAGAGGAAAGGACTAAGGCCATCACAATAAAGAAAAACATCTTTCTTCAAGATGAATAGCCCGTAGAGGATAAGAATGGGATAAGAAGGGAGAGCTTGCCCCATCCTTTGGACAAAGTAGCCTACCAAGTCTTAAAATATATATCATGTGAAGGGAGAGTTAGTATTGTTTATGCATATCATTTCAAGATGCTCTATCAACTCATATTTTAAATGAACTTTCCTATCCAGGATAGGTTGAGCATCCCTCATTTCCTTCTTCAATCAATTAAGGAAATGAACCAGAGGGTGAAAGGAAGGAAGCATCACTACATAGCACACCATGGATTGATAAAATTTATAATCATGGATGTTGTGTAAGGTGTCCAAAACCCTATACCTTGAGCTAATTTTGTATATATGGATAGAGAGGACTTCCTATAAACCCAAGCCTAAACTCAGCTAGAACTTGAAGGAAACTTGAAGGACCGGAAACAAAGGGAGAATTTGAGGAAGATGAAGTTGAAATTAGAGAAGAAGAAGAATCAGAAGAAGTAGAGGAGGAACAAGAAAATACAGAGACACAAACTAACGTAGAAATAGGAAAAAAACATGCCTAAATAAGTGTTCTCCAAGCTTGATGTCACATAAGAAGAAGGGTAGAAGACCCAAGAGGCCATTGGAACATCATCTAGGCCACCAAAGAAAAGAAGAATAGAGGATAAGGAAAGCACTCCAGAGGGGAACATAGAGGAGGAAATTGTTTCCATCTTGGCAACATTGAGTACCCCAACCAAACCAAAGGGAAGGAGACCAAGGCAAGCCACCAAGCACTTCAAAAGGATAAAAAGAAATAGGATAAGGTAGGGGAAACCTTAGCCACCTTCTCCATCTCTCGTCATTATTAAGGAATCATCTAGCCATCAAGAGGAGGAATCTGAGAAGGATAGGAAGCAATCAGAGGAAATAAACTCCATGAAAATCTAAGGAAAACAACCACAGATCCCATAAAATATGTTGAGTACCAAAACAATCCATCAAGCTACAAGAAGGATTTGCAGATCTATAGGAGGAAACAAAGAAGCTATAGGAAGGACCTGCAGAGCTACAGGATGAAACAAAAGAGCTACAGGAAAGTATTATGCAGCTACAGGAAGCAATTGTGTAGCTACAAGAAGAGAGAGAGTAGCTACAGGAATGGACTATGGGACTACATGGACAAAATCCTAAATTACAAGAGCCAGATTCCCAATTGGACCTCAAATATTACTAAACCAGGATGGAGGCAGGGAAGATACTCCCTACCCACTTTGCAGTCCAACTTTTCTTTGAATTAGAAAAGGAGAGGGGTAGCACCCATATATGGAGGAAGATTTCCAAATCAAAAGGAGTTGAATATGTGGGTATTATGGAGGAGAAAATGAAGAATATGGGGGAGGAAATGGATGGCATTAGGTTCAGGGAAGCCAATACAAGAGACCACCTATAAAAGGAGAATAGAATGTTGAAAGCCCAATAATAGTAAAAGGAGGAATAGCTTTTCATACATAGTTTGAGAATGAAGGAATATCACTCACCACAAAAGTTGAGAAATGCTTTGGATAGAAAACCTTAGTATAAAAGGATAATCTAGAGATTGGGATTCAACTTGATTGGACTCAAGTTAGGTCCCCCTTTCTTATTGGACTTACAATAGAATAGGGAATAGGTAGAGGAACACAAAGAATGGGTTAAGGTTGAAAATAATGTAGGATTTCATCCAGAAGAGGCCACCCTTATGAAATAACTTGGGATTTCAGGGAGGACACCAGGGCCATGAATAAAGTACAAATAGGTGACTAATTTTATCAAATGATGTGCAACACTTTCAGTTTAATTTAAGGCCCATGTATGATGGGCCTCCCAAATAGGTATAATTTAAGGCCCACGTAACCATACTTTGGCATGTTTTAACTTCTCCTTCAGTGTTTGATCATATATTTTTCAAATTATAATGTGTTCTTAGGAAAGTTAGGAGGTATTTTCTATATCTTGTGGCCTAATACATTAAATGTGAAAGATATTGAGGATTAATTGTGCAGGAAACATTAGAGACTAGTAGGAGACAATTAAGGAGGCTTGTTCCTTACTACAAGTTCATCAACAACTCAGTTGGATCATAAGCAGTTATTACCTCTTTGTGGTTGCAACTACACCAAGAGACCATATCCACATTTTTAGAAGTTTTGGACGAAAGCAGTCCTCTCTTCAAGGAGGATTCCCCTCACCCACTTTTTGTATAAATAAGAGAGCCTAGCATCTCAGTAGGGATTCAAATTCTAGAGGCAAGATAATGATTATCAGAGAAGGAGACTTGTGCATATTATTTCCATTGTTATGTTGCATTTTTAAACACTTTTGAGGTTAATGAAAAGCATAATTTTGTTCTTAACCCGAGTTTTCTTCAAGGGACTAGAGTCTCCTTGGATTACGACCCAACCCAAGTGCTAAAGCCCCTTCCTTTGTACATTTCTTTTGCATGCATTTAGACTAGTTGTGATTTTCTACGAATATAATTTATGAGAAAAGCATTGTCCTTGTAGGTTGATAAGTGAGCTATTTCTTGAAGGTTGGTTGTGTACCTTATGAAGAAAAGCACCAAAAATATTTTTCTTTTATGAATAAGTAGATTCTTTTATAAATTCAACTCCTTTCACAATCATTTTATTTTATGCAATTAATTATGGTTTGATAGTTAGTTAATCATCTTTTTTTTTATCATATGAACATGTATTTTGAGTGTATATGGAATACATTTTTCATAGAATATATTAGCATCATTTTTCATGCATGAACATCACATCCTTCAACACAATTCCTTCCACTACTCATTTCTGCAAATTGTCTATGTGTTGGAACTTATCTCGCCAAGCTACAAGAGATTTCTAGTCTTGCTTCTTCCTTGCATAGGTTGGTTCATTAAGTGGTTATGGGCTTGGTAATTGTACCCTTCCATAGAATTCCACCACCTTCCTCCATATTCAAACCACTCTTATATCCCATAATATTTCTCTTGTATGCTTTCCTATAGCAAAACAAGGCATCCTGTAGCAATCTTTTAGCAACACACAAATTTCTTCAAATCACTTCCAGAATTGTATATAAATTTTGTCTTTCATTTCTCATCACTCCATAATGTCATTTAAACCTTGAATGTGTATTTGAGAAGACCATATATCTCCTAGATAATTCTCTTTCATAGATGTATTTTCCTTTTTACAACTAGGTTATGTTGCTTATGTTATGTGTTAGATAGAATGAAAGTGACTTACCTTTAGTATTCATGAGAATTTTATTGTATTATTGCAAGTAGAATACAATTTACTTTCGTCATTCATTTTCCTGCAATATAATAGGTTTATTTCCTACAAAATATATTAGTATTTCATTCTTCCATTTACTTTTTGCAAAATAGATTAGGGTTACTTTTATATCATCTACTTTTTGTAAGATATATTAGGACCTCTTTCTGTCATTTACTTTCTACAAAAAAATATTAGGGTTACTTTTATGTCATCTACTTTCAGCAAGATAGATTAGGATCTCTTTCTTTCATTCACTTTCATCCAATCAGATTAGGGTTTCTTTCATGTCATTTAATTCTCTATAATGGAGTAGGTTATATTTTAGTCATTTCTTTTCCTACACAGTTAAGATAGTTTTATTTTCCATTTACTAAATCTTCCAAATATTTTCTATAGCATAGTGGTATATGTGCATCTTGATTCACTTCATTACCTCAAATCAACATAAGTAGAACATTTCATTTTGTGCATTTAGTATTGACACCTCTTAATTTTGTATGCACTCTAGATTGATAATTAAAATTGGTAGCCTAAGGAGTTGCTGCATTCTTGTAGTAATACTTGGGCTCATCAGAAGCAAAAATCAAGAGTTAGTTGAGTAAAAGAGGGGATAAAACACCCACTTCTTTCATAAATATGTTTCTTTCATAAATCCATGTTGAAGCACTAACACCACAACCATGTTTCCTCCCTTGTGAGCTCAGCAAGGCATCGACTATAAGATCATAAAGCCTTGGTGAAAGACCTCACTATTTTTTATAGCCATCTCTTAAATGAGCCACACACCATACATTCTAGGAATTGGGAAAATTTTGACCCACGTTCCCCATTTGATCACTAATTAGAAAAATGAATCCCTCATGAGATAAAGTACCCTTTCAAAGGTAGAAGAGGTTGTAATGAATAGTACAAACAACAAAGTTCCCAGACCTGATGGATTTACCTCAAATTTTATTCTAGTCATGTTAGTCCTTTTTGGAGGAAAAAATATTAGTTTTGGTTGAGGAATTGAGAAAAACTTGCTTAGTCCTTCCAACCCTCAATGCCACCTTCTTTACCCCCATCCCCCAATCTTACTAAGCCTCTTATCCAAGTAGTTTCAAACCTATTTCCCTTTGCAATGTGGTTTACAAAATTATATCTAGAATCTTTGCTAATAAGCTCAAACCCCTGCTTCCCTTGCTCATCTCAAAAGATAAATATGACCATGTGGAAGGTAGATAGGTCTTGAATGGAAATTCTATTTCTCGTGAGCTAATTCACTCCATGAAAATTTCAAAAAGGTAGGCATGATCATCAAGATATACTTTTCAAAGGCTTTTGACAAACTAAATTGGCATTACTTGTTTCATGTGCTCAAAGATTTTTTTTTCCCAGAAGAATGGAATGAGTGGATTTCCTCTCTATTCTCTTCTCCTTTATTATGTAACCTTGTCAATGGCTCTCCCTCCCTTTCCTTGAATTTGTCTAGAGGAATCAGGGAAGGGAATCATTTCTCGCATTTCCTTTTTTCTTGAAGTTGAAGGATTAGGAATATACTTGCAAGTGGATGCTCACTAAGGAATAATCAAAGCCTTCACCTCAATAATTATATTGATCCTATCACTCACCAAATTTTGTTTATGATACAATGCTAATGGGATTTCCATATGTCAGGGATACCAAATCCATAAAGAAAAATTTAGATGAATCCATGCTTGTTTCAGGTACCTCCATCAACCTCTCTAAATACCAAGCCTTTTTCTTCCATGCCCATCCAGAAAGAATTCTAGGATTTCCATGCTCCTCCCTTACCATCCTTTATCTTGGAGCTCCCTAATGAGCCCCAGAAATGGGTAACTATATGGGCTCATTATGCCTATTATTCTCATTTAATCCACCATTATCAATAGTTTTGTGCATGTTTTTGAATATATTTATGTCAAAAGAGTGAATGGGGATAGTCACTTTGCCACATAGTCTAATGAGTGTTTATTGTAGATTTTTGGACATTTTTGGATAAGGACCGGGCATTTATGAGCAGATTGGCAGCCAAACACGAGGAAACAGGGCTGGGGACTTATAGGAAGGGTGTCTCCTACATTAATGACCCCTTCCTCGAGTTCTCCACTAGCAGCTCGGAGTACAAAGGCCCACAATGATGATCCAAAGGGGCAGCCGAGCAAGTCTAGTAGAGTTGTTGTTATCTTCAGTTTAGGCAACCGAGTTCCTTAAGTTTAGGAGGATTGCTAGGAGTCCCCACTTGTATAAATAAGAAGGCTTCAAGCCTCAGTAGGTTAGCTATTTGATAGTCTATTTTCGCACTTTTGTGCAGTCTTGTACTCAACTCATTTTCGAGCTCGTTTTGCAGACAGTTTTGTGATGTAACTATTATTTTTTTTTATCAATGAAGATGAATCCAACTTTGAACTAGCACTAATATTTTCTAGAGGGCTGAATATCTTGGGTTAGGGCCCAACCCAAGCTTCCCAGCACCTCCTTTGTGTATTTATATGTTTTTGCTTGCATTCATAGAATAATTTCTGTTGTTTAGGTTAAATCTTGCTTTGGTAAAATAGGTTGCTTTTGATATTTAAATTAGTTGTTCTTGCTTCAAGTTGCTTAAGTAGGTTTTTGTAGTAACAAAGAAAGATCCAAAGAGGCTACCATCAGGTCTTGATCTCCTTTCTCCCTCCTTGGGACCATGAATTAAGGGCAAGGCACCACTGCTGCCACCAAAAACACAATTTTTTCCTTTCATGCAATTGCTAGTGTGATGTTTTGAGTTGGGGAAGTTGATATTTTCTTGGATCCGCATAATTAGACCATTTCATGTTCATTTACCATGGATTTCTCACGTAACTTTCTGTTCATAAGGTTCTGTTTAGCAGTACTCTGTTTTTAGGTCAGATTTTAGGTCAAAATAGACAAACTCTGTTTTTCGTTTTTTGCTTTAGTTAGTTTTGGGAAATAAGTGTGAAACTCACTTTTAGAACACTCCAGCTTATCATTCCTCCATAGCACAACCTGTACCAGTTCATCTCTCAAGATTTCCCCACTAATTAGCCTCATGTCGCCAATCTGCCCTAATTTCTGCATTTTTCCATAAAGTTGCTTTCTTCCCCTGTGAACAAATCCAACCCTCTCTTTCGTTCCTGATCTTCATTGACAGAGTCCTAGACTCTCCAACACCTTCATCCAGCCTTCACTTCCCTTTTTCCACCATTTTTCCACCTTCAAACCTCCAAAAACCACTTTCGACCTCCTCTTGTAGATTCTCCTATAGAAACTCCTGTAGATCCCCTGCAGCCTCTTGTAGAAGTTCATGCGTCGATTTTTCGAAGTATGATCGCAATGGAAGTCTCCAGAAGGGTACTAGGGGATTCTTAGGACCCCTCCACACCTTCCTCACCATCTGCAAAATCCAACTCCATCCTCCTTTTCCACTAACCCTCTGCAGAGTCACAATCAGTCAAACCATAAGCATAATAATTCCACATAAAAATACCCAAAAGTACAAAAATATGATTTATTTCCATCTCTCTTTAGAAGTAGCTTGAATAAATGAAATGTACCTTTTCAGAAGTTAATAGCACCCATTTCAGTAGTTTCTATCTCTTTTCTTGAACAATTAGGGTTTGCTAAGGTTTGTTAGGGTTTGTGTCTCATTACAATTTTCCTTCTCTGTCTGCAAGTAGAATAGCCCCTGTAGAATTAGCTCTCTTCCATCACAGTAAAATCTTCTTCTGAGAACTCATAGAAGTTTTCTTAAGCTCCTAGCGAACTTGTGCCAGTTGATCAAGTGACAGCATGCAGTAAGAGCTAGTACTTGTGCATACAACACCATCGCTTCCAAGTTTGTTACGAACTACCGAGTTGATAAAAGTAAAGAAGAAAGCCCCAGGAGTTGCAGCATTATTGTTGCAATACTAGAGCTCACCACTCCCCTCATACATTATTCCCTAAAATCCATTCATTGGCAATATATTCTTGAAAAAAGAGAAAACAAGTTGGATAATTAGACCTTTCGGACCATTAATATAGCTGGAAGATTAGTCCTCTTCAAGTTAGTCTTGCAGACTTTCCTAGTTTATAGAATATCCATGCTGATAGTGCCTTAATAAGTCTTTTGCTCCATTTACAACTTGTATCACTCATTGCTTTGGGGAGGAGAAACACAGGAATGAAAATGGGCCTTAGTTGCAAGGGACAAAATCGACATGCAAAAATTAAAGGATGGTCTCGATCTCAGAGATCCAAAAGTGCTTGGAAAAATTATGGAAGTGAAGCTCTAGTGGAGATGGATCAAAGGTGGTAATGATATTTGGAAAAGCTTATGAAATGGAAAATATGGCTTGGATCTGACTATGGATGCAAAAATCAGAAGGAAACACAAATATTTGGGCTCTTTTATATGGAATTTAGCAGACCATAACAAAACACTAATTCAATGGCACTAAGTTTCTAAGAAATGTTGAATGAGGCATAACTAAGTTTTGGGGTGACTCTTGGCAATAAATTCCAAAACTTGGGATTTAGGATAAATGTATACCCTTAGCAATGCTAATGAAAGACATTGAATACACATAGGTTGCACAATATTGGAGGAAACAATAAGTCATCTCTACTTGGCACTAATAGAAAATTAGAGAGGATTGGGATTTTGACTTTCCCCAACATGAATGGTCTCTTCTAGATGAAATCATAAGCTAGAGGAAAATATCCATTTTAGATGGAGAAAACAAGCTATAGTGGGGATATAAGCTAGTTGAATCCTTTACTATCAAAGAATCATTACCATTTTTCCTTCAATTACAACCAAATCCCTAAAGATAGAATTTGAGCGCACATTTGGCAGCTAAAACCCTAGCCCAAAGTGGCGCATTTTATTTGTATCCTAGCTATAACGACATGCTAACCTGGAATCACATTCAAATAAAATTCTTTGAAGTCCCCTCTCATTGTTGTATGTGCAAGAATAATTATGAAGCAGTGAATCACCTTCTTAATAATTGCCCCTTTGCGGAGGTGTAATGGAATGATTTTTGGGTAGACTTATCATCAAACCACAAACATCTTGGAAACACTATCTTCTTGTAGATCCTATACTTTCAAAAATCATATCCTAAATAGGGTCTGGTCTTTAGCCAAAAGCTTCATCTTATGGTCCTTATGGAAGGAAAGAAATAACATAATATCCAAAGGGTTCTCATTGGATGTTGAAGCATTCTAACTAAAATTTCTCCAAAACATTAGAAAAACTACCCTCCTCTATCCCTAATTAATGGAGGACTACTTTGCTTCCCCCAATGAATCTCCCATTCTTAAGAAACTTTCATTTTTCCCCCTGTTTGCTCTCCCTGTTTGTCCCCATCCTCCCTTTAGCCCCTCTTCTCGTTTTTCCTAGTCCTCTCTATTGGAGAATCTAGTAGGGAAACTTTTTAAATAATTCTCATTGTCCTTAATAATTATTTGTGAATTTTTAGCTAGATTTTTCATGTTCTTTATTAAATTATTTTCATTAAATAGTTATCAATATCGTAAACCATAAATATCATTTGAGATAGAAGACACAAAATATAGGCTCCAAGCCAAGAAAAAACCCCTCCGAGGGGAAAACGCACAAAGAATCTCTTCTCTAATATAGAATCAATTCAAATGAGAAATCCAAGACCCTAAGGCCAAATTCAAGACCTCCTCCAAGAACCAAGTCAACCCTCCAAGAATCTCCTTCAAACAAGTCAAAGATTAGCCAAGTCAACCAAGATCAAACATCTTTCAAACTTGATCTCAATCAAAATTTTGGCCTTATACTTTAGATCTACAATGTTGGCTTCTAGACTATAGAAACCCTAGCTCTCTTTCACATGTAATCCCTTCAAGAAGTCCTTCCTTAAGTCAACGAGAGTCAATCCTTCTTCAAGATATGCTCTGTTCAATTTTTTGGCCTCAATGTAGGTTTGCAACTTTTTGGCCTGAAACTATAATAAAAACCCTAATCATCACACTTGTGATAGAATAAGGCCCAAAACATTCAGTTTTTTTCTTCTTATTTAGACTTACTCTAGCCTTCTTGTCCTTCTATCTTGTCTTTCTTTCTTTTTTTCTTGAGATCAAACAGAAGAAGTGTGCAAAGATGAATTGAATTTTCTTATTTATATAGCCTTCTCATGAGGTCAAATAGACCTCTTCTAGGATGAATTGTCACTGGCGGGGTTGACTCATGCGTGGATACCTCTTTGACTTTCTAGACATAAAATAAATTATTGTTCATGTTACATCTTGCCCAAATGGGTCTTATACAATTCATATTGACTCTCTTGACTCATGACAACTATTCTTATGATATGACAAACGCTAGAAGCATGAAGAACATGCTTAACCTAATTGGCCAATCAAAAGAAGCTTGAAACCCATGATTGAAAATAATAATTGATCTTTTTTCTTTTTAATTTTACATAAGATATACATAATGACATGAGAATAATGAAAATTATGAAGACCGAAACTTGTTACATTTTCCAACACTCTCCTCCCATAGGCTTCCAAAAATTCAATTTTGATGGTGCCTCTAAAAGGAGCCTTGGTCTTTCTAGTTATGGTGGAATCTTATATGATCACATATGACTTCAACCCTTTTTCTAGTAGGCTTAATGGGGATCAATAGAAACAATGCAGTGGAACTCTATGTTCTTGAAAATACTCTTTAATGGAACCAACCCAGAAAATGTATCCACCAACTGGCAGATGGAAAATTTTATTTCTCGCTAGTTTCTTTGCAACCATTCATTCTTGCCATAATTCCCACATATATCAGATATACAATAAATAAGGTGGTAGACTGCTTAGCAAACCTGGGTTTTTCTAACTTGAATCTATCCCTTTCCTCCCCATGGAACTTAATCCATTCCTCCCCCATTCTCTGTGACTACAAATCTCTTCTTTCAAAACACTTGGATCAGGATATTTCCATCTCTGAAAGCACACAAATGGATCGCCCTGATTGAGGTGCCATTATTTCCAAATGTATGAGATATGATTATGGGGATGCGAGGCAGGCCCACTGCAATCACCACATTCCACAAAGGGGGAAGGCATGGCCATCCTTCCCTCCTCCTGGCCCTCAAAATTAATCAGCAATGAAACTTGCAACATGCCTTTCACTTCTTCCATCACTAGATTTGATAGGAATCTAGGGGTTAATTGTGTCGGTTGTTATGATTGTTCTCATATTGAAGTAGGGAAACAAGCTTCCCATTTTTAAGCAACAAGTGGAGGAAAGTTTCCACCTTGAGCCTCGATATTCAGTATCTTGTAGTTGTTTCCATTTCGTAGTGGGTTGAAAGCCTAGGTGCCCCTGACCTTCCCTCCCTTTCACATATTTCCTTAGAGCCCAAATGCGCCTAGGTTGTTGTGAAAGCCTTTAGATATTCCTTTCAGTGTGATCTTCAAGGGAAGAGGGAGTGGGAGAACTTAGTAATGGGGATACAATGGATGTGGCATGATGAGAACAACTCTCAACTTGGGTGCTCAAGTAACTAGGCTCAAATTGAACTTACTCTCCACTACTCTTAGCGCCATGTGCTACATTACGATACTCCTATCTTGGGTAGAAATTAATAGAAATTTTCTACTACTATTGAATTCGAACTAAAAATAAGAGATTACAAATTTCCTCTACAATACTGTGGAATGGGAATCACAATTTAGAAACACATGAAATGACATGAAACCATCAAAACCACAAGAACACAATGATTTGCAGGGGAACCCAACTTGTAAAAACCCCTATGTTTCTTTTCATTAATGAGATGAGACTAAGAAACTATTACAATGTCTTGATTCAATCCTAAAGCACACCCTGCACTATAAACCTAGTTTCCTACTGAATGTTCTGCTCTAGCCAACACTTAGCCAATTCAAGGCTCCAAATTCCTCCTATTTCCTTGTGCAATTCAAGATAAATTAGGCTCCTGAATAATAGGGGAATTATGTATTTCGTTGCTCAATTCCAAAGGACTTGATCACCTACATCAATGCCAAGCTTGTACACTCAACTAGTATACATTTAATAATTACAATGTCCCTTTTGCTCCACTCCAGCTAGACAATTTGAATTCCATGCATGTTTTGGCTATTTTTAGTTGATTGACTTGTTTAACTAAGAGGTCAGTGAGTTAACAATAGTTCTACTATTCAATTGACCTTCAACTGACTCAATTAATTACTTGAGCTCAGTTAATAGAGTTCAACTGAAAATAACTGAACTAGATTGCTAAACTTTAGCAACCACTACATGCACAACTCTACTCCAAGCCTATAACTAAAATTTGTTGATCTAAATAAGTGACAAGGCCATGTCACCCAAGATAATTGCAATCCAAGTCATCCTGCTAACGTGGAAAATTGAATTACTCAATTTTACCAAGGCACAAGTCAAATTGAACCTTTCTTGCTACAATTTTTAACACTCCCTCTTAGCAAGAAAGGGATTTTGCACCACCCCTATCCTGCACCTAAGGAATTCGAATTGGCCTCTTGACAATGCCTTTGTTAAGATTTTTGCATCTTTCTCATTTGGAATGTATTGTAGCATCATAATTCTCCTCTCCAAACAATCCCGCATGTGATGGTACCTGATATCAATGTTCTTGGACCTCTCATGAAATATTGGATTCTCAGAGAGTTTAATACAACTTTGATTATCACAATAAATCATTGTCTGATCCATCTCATGACTGAAAAGACCCACAAGTATTTTCCTCATCCATATGACCTCACATGTTGCTTGACTTTCTTCCACGTATTAAGCCTTTGCTTAGTCAAGTTCCACAAATCTTTGTTTCCTATTATACCAGGAAATAGTTACAGAGCCAACATTGAAGATAGCACCTGAAGTACTATTCTTATCTAATGGAGTCCCTACCCAATCTGCATTAGTGAAGCCTTGAATTTTCACTCTATTTGTCCTCGTGTACCATAATCCATACTCAGTTGTGCCTCTAAGGTATCTTAACACATGCTTTGTTTCCTTCCAATACATCTTGGTATGCTTCACCATGGCTTGACTCAACTAATTAACTGCATAGCATATGTCGGCCCTTGTGTTCACTAGATACATCAAGGATCCCACAAGTTATCTATAGATGGTAGCGTCTACTGCCTCTCTTGAATAATCATGCTCCTTCCTCCAGTTTGTAGCTAGAGGTGTGTCCATAGTCAAAAACAAGTCACCATCACCCTTCCATACTTCTAGCCCAAGGAAGTAATGCATCAAGCCCATGTATTTCATCTCAAATTATCTTGCAAGGTCCTCTTTGCAAGAGTGGATCAACTACTCATCCCTTGTAAGTATCAAGTCATCAACATACAATACCAAGATAAGCAATTTTCTATATACCACAATGTGATAGAGATTGGAATTTACTTCACTTTTGGTGAAGCCCAATCCACTGAGATATGTGTCAATCTAAGTGTACCATGCTCAGGGTGCCTGCTTGAGATCATACAGGGCTCTCTTGAGTCTACACACATGCATCTCCTTATCATATGTCTCAAATCCCTCTAGCTGATCTATGTAAATTTCTTCCTTAACAACTCCATTGAGGAAGATGGTCTTCACATCCATCTGATGGATCTTCCACCCCATTTGTGCAACTAATTCTAGTATTGTTTTTATCAAGGAATATCTTGCCATTGGGGCAAATGTTTCCTCATATTACACTCACTCTAACTTAGAGAAGTCTTTGGCCACAAATTTGGCCTTGTATTTCTCTAGTATCGGCACCACCTCCCATACATTGTTCTTCATGATGGAGTCGTACTCCTCTGCCATGGCATCAACCCAAACTGGTTGAGAAACTATTTCATCAAATGAAGAAGGCTCTAACTCAATGAGTTATGTCATGAGAGCCATATACCTAGTGTACCTGTTTGGTGACCTCCTCTACTTGCGGTGAGATGTAGGATCTCCCACATCCTCCCATGCATCCTATACCAATTTGTTAGCTTCTTTTTTTCTCTTCCTCCCCTCTCTAGAAGGTTCTGGCTTAGTGGGTGCCTCCACTCGGCCTCCTGCTTGCTCCTCCACTTATGGCTACTCCAAAACACCTTGAGGCTTTGTTTGAGGCACCTCCTTAAGAGCTAGGAGCTCCTCCTCTGGTGGGATACTCAACTCTCACTCTAGAGAGAATCTCATATCCTTCTCCTCATCAAATTTGGCATCTCTCCTCACTACTATCACCCTCGGTGAGGGAAAATATACCCCATAGTTATGTGGTGTCTCTGTGTATCCTACAAAGACTCCCATATAAGTTGTAGGCTCAAGTTTCTTCATGTTATCCTTAGACACATGAAAATACATAGTAGCTCCAAAAATTTGAAAATGAAATACATTTGGCTTACTCCCAAAGAAAGCTTTTTTGGTTGTGATCATGCCAATTATTCTATGAGGGCTCCTATTCTGTAAATAAACTACGACGTTGCATGCTTCTGCCCATAGATGTAATGGCAGCCCTTGATCATGCAACATGGCTCTTATTGCTCCCACTGTGCTTAGGTTCTTCCTTTCAACCACCCCATTTTGTTGTGTGTTATGGGTTGCTATCAGTTCTCTTCTAATACCCTCTTTAGCACAAAAGCCCTTGAAGGTGATAGAAACAAATTCTCCTTCATTGACATTTCTCAAGGCTTTCAGTTTCTGAATAATCTCCTTTTCAACCAATGATTTTAATTCAACAAATTTAGAGGAAACTTCATCCTTATTCTGCATGAATAAGATCCAGCATTTTCGAGAAAAGTCGTCAGCAAAAATTACATAATACCTATGTTTTGTTGTAGAAGTTGTAGAAAAGGGTCCACATACATCAGAGTGGACTCACTCCAAGATTTCTCCCACTCTGTTATCTTGACCCTAAAAGGTCTATTTAACATATTTCCCCAATGTTCATCCCTTTTAAACATCATGTTGGTCAAGGGTGCATTTCGAGAGACCAGTGGTAATTTGTTGCATGATTTTTGAGGCCCCATGGTGTAACTGCCCCATGCACCTGTGCCAGAGTTCTCCAACATCTCGAATTTTCACCTTTTTTTTCCTTGCTACTCAGTGAAACACAAGATTCCACCTTAATTTTGTAGATATTTTTCACTCTAGCTCCAATCTGTTTCACTTGCTTGGTGGCTACATGTCTCAAAAAATATTTCCTCTTACTGAAAACAACAGCATAGCCTCTATCCTCCAATATAGCTACAGAGATCAAGTTCTTCTTCAGCCCGGGTACATACATAACATCTTTCAAATGAAAATGGGAGCCTGACTCCATCTTAATGGTTACAGTTCTAATTCCTTTAGTACAGTACTGCCCATCATCCTTAATTTTATGTGCATCTAGAGATCCTTCTCCTCTAGACTACTGAAGAATTCTTTGCATCATGTCATATGGAACGAGGCACCTGAATATAGGTACCACACACTCCCCATTACAGTGTTGGCCATGTATACAATTATGGTGAAGTCTAAATTGAATTATGAGTCAAGTTCTTCACCTCCTTCTCCTCCTGGAGGCTTCTTGTTAGACTTCTTATGTGGATACTTTGTTGCATAGTGCCCATATTTGTGGTAGTGAAAATATTTTATCTTGCTTAGGTCCTTCTTGCCATTATTCTGGTTGGACTATAGCTTTCTTTGGGTCTTCTTTCCCTTATCTTTCTTTCCCTTCCCAACCAAGGCAAAATTATCTTCCTCCTTAGCTTTGGATGTTACTCCATCTCTAGTGTTCCTTTGAATTTCTTCTTGCACCAAATCAGACCAATGTCTCTCCCAATTCGGCAATTTTTCCCTTCCATTTACAAAGTCTTGGTAGTTGTGTCAGGATTTCGGAAGGCCTAGGAGAGCTAGACTCACTAGCTCAAAAGAGGAAGCATTTTCTCCTACTCCTCCAAGTTCATCTCAAACCTGAGTGTATCTGGAGAGGTAATGTGGAATGGTTTCATTATTTTTCAATCGAATGTTTCTGAGCTTGTCCCTTAGTGCAAAATTCCTAACATCGCTTATATTTTCAAATAACTCAATGAGGTTCTTCCACATAGAAAATGGAGTTTCTTTTCCATGTAAATTTGAGACTATGTCGTCTCTCACACCCTCCAGGATGATCCTCTTGGCTTCTGCAATATACTTCTTCCACTGGGCTAACTGTTATGCATCCAATATTGTTGGTTTTGGAATGTCAATGTTGGTGTACTCCAGCACTCCATTATCATTGAGTACAACTTCCATCCTATCCTTCCAGTCTATGAAATTTGAGCTTCCCTCCAGGGCATACTCCAATCTAAACCCGTTGAAAGACATTTTCCCATAGGGAATCAAACTACTTCATTGAATTTGCAAATCAAAATCTCTGAAGGAGAAGATCTATTGATTGGCTTCTAGTGTGATTTCTGCTCTGATACCATGTATAAATTAATATAAATTTTCTATTGTTGATGAATTCGAACTAAAAATAAGATATTACAAATGCCCTCTACAATACTGTGAAATCGAAAACACAATTTAGAAACACATGCAATGACATGCAAACATCAAGACCACAAGAACACAATGATTTACAGGGGAACCCCAACTGGGAAAAACCCCTTCACTATTTTTCATTAATCATATGAGCATGAGAAACTATTGCAATGGCTTGCTTCAATCCTAAATCACACCCAACATTGTAAACATGTTCTCCTAGTGACAGTCCATCTATGGCCAACACTTAGCTAATTCAAGGCTCCAGCTTCCTCCTATTTCCTAGCACAATTTAGGAAAAATTAAGTTCCTAATTAATAGGGGAATTCCCTATTTCCTTATGCAATTCCCAAGGACTTGATCACCTGCATCAATGTCAAGCATGTACACTCAACTAGTATACAATTGATAATTATAATGTGCCTTTTCCTCCACTATGGCTAGGTAATTCAAATTTCATGCATGTTTGGGATCTTTTTAGCTGATTGACTAGTTTAAATGAGATATCAGTGAGTTAGCAATAGTTCTACTATTCAACTGACCTTCAATTGACTCAATTAATTACTTGAGCTCAATTAACTAAGTTTAATTGAAAATAACTAAACTAGATTGATAAATTTTAGCAATCACTACATGCATAACTCTACTCCAAGACTATAACTCAAATTTGCTTACCTAACTAAGTAACAAGGCCATGTCACTCAAGTTAAACGCAATCCAATTTACCCTACTGATGTGGAAAATCGAATTACTCAATTTGACTAAGGCACAAGTCAAATTGAGATTTTCTTGCTACAATTTCTAACATCTTGCCCCAGTTTGTTCTATATGAAATTTTTATTCAATTTACAGCTTCATATCCTTATGTGCTCTATTATTTTGGTGATATTATATCACTCAATTCTCGCCTCTTCAGGCTCATGTAGAAGGGTCCCCCTTTGATTTGACTTTTTCTAGGAATGATTTTTTTTGTGCTTGTCTGGACCCTATCTCCATCTCTCGAGCCCTGTATTGGCCTCATCAACTCTGACTCAGCCTTGTTTCTCTCATTCAACTCTTTATCCTTACCTAATGACTCAACTGGATTTGTTTCTCTTTTGTGGCTCCACTTCACTTCTCTCACCCACCCTTTTCATTCTAGTGTGCCCAACATGCCCCGACAATGAATGAGAATCCTACGATGTTCCTCTATCGGGGGAGAAGGAAGTTGTAGGTCTCTAGGGTCATTCTATTGCACAAAGATATCATGAACATACCCCTATTATTATTCAACTTGTCATGGACCATGTGTCTTTCGAGGCCAAGTCGATAGAAATGAGTACATGAATGCAAAAAATCTCACCTCAGTTGTTGACTGGCTTCCAGATCCTGTCCATACCCATGGTAGACAAAATTAGTACATTTGTACAATGGAATTATACTAGCATATGAAAGTTATTATTAGCAGAACTCTTGTGGGAACTTGATGACGCCAAAAGGGAGCTTTCTCTTTATAGTAGATGTCATTCTAACAAAACATGGGGAGTCCCTATAACATATGGACATGGCCCTTCGGCTCTCTAGGATTAATGCCACCCTTTCCAAAGGAAAGGGCCATGCTTCACCTGGCATTCCAACACCCATATATGTTCTCACTTCAACCTAACAAATGCCATGGTTTTCCTTTTCTTTTGTGGTAGCTCATCTCTATGCTTTTTTAAGTTTATCATTATCATGGATTATGAGCAGCATAGTTTCAATTTTGTTGTGTTTAAATTTATGTATCTCCATGGCAGGGTTGAGACTCATGAATGTCATGGTTAAGCTATAGTTTATATCAGTTTCATGTCTCTTTTTGTACAAAAGCCCTTTTTTTCCAATACTAACATTGTTTCCCAAATGATAGATTGCGGCCAAAAACCTGATAATATAATGTATTTGATGTAATTTTAAAACTAATCAATAAAACATTGAACTTACAATAACCTCTCTTACAATAAGCATTCTCTCCTTTCCTGTAACCTCTCTTCTCTTAATATATTTCTTGACTTCTTTGTGGATCTCATGTAGTGCCCTTTAGCACTAGGTTCATACCAGGGTTTAATATTAAGGACTATTGTTTTCATTTCAATTACTATGGTCTTCCCAAGCTATACTAGAGGCTACAAGGGGAGAAGATATCACCTCCCCGCCTCCAATTCATACGCACTGCACTCTACAAAATTCTCAACCCCTATTTATGTGCATTACACCCCACTTGAAATAAGGAGAGAGATGCAGCTAAAAGGGAGGATAGGATAAAAGGAATATTATTACTAATGATGAAGCTGAGGAGGAAGTTGGAGGGTAGGTCTGTGACACTGGAAATACTAGAATCTAAGAAACCAGATAATGCAAACCATAGATATCTCTTGGAAATTGAAAATCTTCATGGTTAAAGTTATGGTGGAGCATGTTAAATCTCAAAAGGAGATCCTCCTTTACATCGATGAGATGCAAAAGAAAACTAATAAAATCACTAACAAGGTCTCCATCTTGGTTAAGAAGCTAGTAGATATGGGATTTTCAACTTATGAAGAGGAATATGCATTCGCGGATACCATTCAAGTTGACTCCTTGTTCAAGTAGGTGCTTTTTATGTTCAATTTTTGTTATATATGGTTCTAGTAGTAAGATTGCATCAACAAATAGAGTTGGTAACATGTTTGATAGTAAAATGTTAGTTCTAGCAGTAAGGGTACATCCACAAATAGAGTTAGTAACATGTTTGATAGTAAAATGTTAGGAAAGCACCCTAACTTTCAAGTTTTGTCATTAAATTCAAATTATTTTTTTGGAAAAAAGCAACATTGTTATGCTACCAATGAAAATCCATCTTAACCCCACATCCATCAAGCATCAAGAGGGATCAAGTATCTTGAGTTGCAAACCTCTTTTAGAGTGCCAAATATGAAGAAAGGTTTATACCTCGGGAGATTTGATCTCTCTTTGTGCTTTATAGATTTTGGGTTAAGATGGATCTGTGTATTCTATAGCCTAATATGAAGGAGATGTGTAATTCCTTTAATTCTCAATCTGTGTCCCTTTTAAAATAAAAATGAAATATTCTCTAAATAAATAAACAAAAACAATGTCAGTTGTAATAAAAAACAACAATGAATATACATATTTGGTTAGTTTTACTTCTCACTCACTCTTACTGCGCTCACTCAATTAGTTGTTAATATTATGATCCAGTGTAAAGGAGATGTGGTAAAATTATTTCACTTTCACTCTCAGCCATAAATAAAATATTAAAATATTTTTTTTATCAACTTTAGAGAGAGATAAGGTAATTAAAAGTTAAGAATAAATAAATTCTTATATAATTCTTATGCTTGTTAAAAATATTTCAATATAGGATTTTAAATAAATTATTTGGATATCCATGTTAAGAGAGAGAGAGACACCATAATAATAAAAAATTAGTGCCCAAAAATATACTTAATTCATTCCATTCTTAATATAAAAATTGATATGTGACATTTAAAAAATATTAACAATAATAAAAAAATTCAATATGGATCATAAATAAAATATTTTAATATGCAAAATTAAGTAATATTACGTGTCTTTAAAAATATATTAATTAACAAAAAAAAATTATTTTAAATGTGTATAACAAAAAAAAAAAAAAAAAACTTATAGGTAAAACATTTCTAGTCTCATTATTCTACATTTTGGCCCTTATTATATTTTTTGGTCATTTTTGTCTAAAATCCAATAAATATTTCTCGGAATTGTAAGTTTGAGTTGTGTAGTCTACACTATCCAATTGCTCAAGGGGATTTTCAAGGCGGTGAATCCATTTATGCATTCAAATATGAAATTTAAATAATGAAAAACTATACATGGTATGTGTGTATGTGTGTCTAACTACTAAAGATCCATTTTAATCACAGCCTCGAGAGGGACCAAATATTTTGAGGTGCAAACCTTTTTTTAAGTTTGCACTCTAAAAGAGTTTTGCAGTTCAGATCTGTGAGCACACTAAGAGTGAAATTATTGATGTTTTATTAAAAAAATTTAAAAAAAAAAAAAATTGTTTTCTAGTTTATGTGAGCCTTGAGATGACTACACGACTAACATGTGGCTTGAATAACTGCGACCATGGGCATCTAAAACATCAATTCATCGAGGGATCACATCCGGCCTAGGCCACACAAGCCCTTAGCATGGTTAAATTTTTGCCCATAGAATTTTGAACCAGTGACCTTTACACCACAAAATGTCTTAAAAAAACACCTTGTCACCATCTATTCTATGCCCTATGGCCAGTGTTCTATAATTTTTTAATTAAAATTAACCAAAAATATATATTTATTATTGTTATTATTATAGTCAACATTGTTTTTTAATTTAGTGGATATTTTATTTTTACCTTAAACTCGAGGATCAGGATGGAATAAAATACACATCTCCCTCATGAATGGAAGAAAATACACATCTCTCTCATACTAGGCTATAAAATGTGTCTCTCTTCCCAACTAACCTAGTTTCCCTAGTAAGATACCACTAGGCATAGCTAACTTTGTATAATACAATCACTGAAAAATTAATATTATCTTTAATAACACTCTCCATTATAATTTTTAGCTTTTTTCCACAATACCAAAAAATAAAAAAATAAAAAATAATAATAATATATATATATATATATAACATTGTACATTATAGCTTTCAATTTTTCTCCACAATATCAAAAATAAATAAATAAATAATTGTTTTACATATACAAATGGAAATAAGAAGAGAATTGAGTAAATTATTTAATGAGAATAAGAATAAATAAAGGTGAATAATGAAAGAAAACTAAATCAAATAAATAAATAATTGTTTTACATATACGAATGGAAATAAGAAGAGAATTGAGTAAATTATTTAATGAGAATAGGAATAGATAAAGGTGAATAATGAAAGAAAACTAAATCAAATTAAGGTTTTATCATTATGCATGTGATGTTAAAGGAACCCAATCTCATTATGGATATATCTTAATCATAGATCTATATGTGTAGAGAGAGATTAAATCTTTTGTGGTGCAAACTTTTTTAAAGCTTTACATTGTAAAACATGTTTGCAGCTTAAAATATTTTATCTCTCTCAATGTTTGCTAGATCTGTAAGCATCCTAAGAGTGAAATTATTGATGTTTTATAATGCTTTTAATTAAAATTAACCAAATAGGTATATTTATTTATTTATTTTATTATAGTCGACGTGTAGTCAATATTATATTTTTATCTTAAAAAAAACACATGTCGACTCGAATCTAAGCACGACACAAAAGGAATTACACATCTCCCTCGTATAGTTTTGTCAAATGGACCTCTCATTCGACAAAACTAGTATGGCTTCCCTAGTAATAGACCACTATGCATATCTATATCTATATATCTTTTACTAGTAAAGTAATACAAATTTTGAAAAATTAATGTTATTTTTAATAGCACTCTCCATTATACTTTCAACTTTTCTCCACAATACCAAATAACAAATAATTATTTCCATATATAATGGAAATAAGTCAAAGGATCTTAGCTCGAGTGGTTTGGTAAACAATTATTTTCCCCACTTGAGTGAGTTCAAGTATATGGAGACATGTTGTAACTGCCATGTTTGTGGCATTTATAAAATAGTTGTACTTGGTATATGAAATAGTTGTTTCTAGTGTAATAGTGACAACCAATCTTTCAAACAGTTATTGATTCTCCAAAAATTCTCATTCCTATATATATGTGTTTATGTGTAGAAATAAAATAAAATAAATTATTATTACCTTTAATAATGTTGTACATTATAAGTTGAATTTTTTTCCACAATATTAAAAATAATATATATATATATATATAATGAATGAAAAGAGTTGAGTAAATTGTTAAAAAAAAGAGAGTAGACAAAGTTGTATAGGGAAGGAAAACTAAATCAAAATAAGTTTTCTCATTATGGATGCTATGTTAGAGGGACGCAGTCTCATTATGGATGTGATGTTCTTAAGCAGGGAGAAAATGAAAGAACATGTTGATGCACTACAAGCAACATGGGGAAATTACTTTAATCAACTTGTTGATTTCGCTAGGGAACAAATTAATAAATGGTTAATTCATTTCATCACTAAAATAAAGATGAATTGGATGTATTGCACCACGTTGGCTATAATTTGAACTACACTAAAGACGAGTTACTCGAGAAACATGTGAATAAAGAAGTTACCATGGCATCGTTATGAGGCTTCGTTGAGAAATGGTTCCAGGAAAGATTAGAGAAGGAAATTACCTCAAAATAACTGCTCAACGGTTTTGACTATTCAACTCCCTAAATGCCCCCATTGTTTTAATAGGATAAAAATTCAACAGAAAATGAGAGACTTCTTCCAACACTGTAAGGAGATTGTCTAAGATTTGGTATTCCTATCCTTCTTCTCGTTGAGAAACCGTCCAACCTTTTGGTTGTACATTTTTCCAAGAATTAAGGCCAATTTCTAATTGTTGCTTATTTTTTCTTATAGGTCGTCACTTTTGTTATATGGTTTACGGGAGCCCCATCCCTGTCCTTAAATGGATGAATACATTTACTTTGATTGGATATCACATACTTTATAGAACGTTTATATATTTTAAAAATTTATATAAAGAAGTGTTTAAGATTGCATCTCTAATGTGACATTTGAACTTTGAGTTTTAAAGTCTACGATACCAAGGGTATATATATTTTCATCCCTACAATATTTGAAGTATATTTTGAATTTCTATAAAAATGTGTGCTATGATTTCTTTCTCTATTCCAAATGCTCAATATTCTCTCACAATTTTGCTCGAAGATTTGTGAAATATATGAATTATGAATGTGATGTCTATTTAAATGTTTCTTCTATTCATATGTACTATAGGTTATGAATTTTTTAGCCTTAGTCTTACTCAGGGCTCTTTCTTTATGTTCACGTATTTTGTATTTCTATGAACTTCTAAGACCTCATTCTGTCTCATTCTTGTTTTCTTTGAAATTCGTTTTTATATAATAGAAAGAGAACCATTTATTTAAAAACACGGGGGAGGAGCGCAGGGGTTGGGAATCATTCCCTCAAATTGTGTCTTGATATTTTTCCAATTCCAATCATTAACAAGGCCTTTGGCTTGACCCTGGTCACATTCCCATTAAGGGGTCATGACAAAGAGCTATAGGAGAAAGTGGTTATCAAACTATTAAGCCATTGTCATCAATGTATTGGGAAATTGATCCCTAGGGGTCATCAAGAGCCCTATGATGTGGATCCATATCACAACCCCAATGTTGACATTTCTCAAAAACATTGTCTATTGATGAATATGTTTCTTCCCATACCATCCTCATTGATCAATAAAGATTTTTCCAAACAACTCACAGTTTCAAGTTGTTGGACTATTCCTTATTCTTAGCCCCTAGTCATATGGGAAAAAGCAGTTGTGGATGGAAGCCTAACCCAAATGGATTCACAAGCCATTGCATGTCAAGTGTCTATGTTTTTCCTTTTAGTGCTTGGGATGTATGTCGGAGTTGATTGGGATGATCCCATGATGCTAACTGAACTCACATTCCCATCAAGTAACAAGGTGATCGAGAGCTGTCATTTAATGGATAAGAGATTGAAGTGTCAAGTGAATGAGATTCTATTGAAATAAAACCCTTATTAATTCCCAATACTAACAGGAACAAACAACTAACTCTCATTTAAAGAACTGTGAATTGAATAATGAACATAACACCTTCAACATAAGTATATATTAAGTTTATTATTCAATAAATATTCCCTTGAAATGACTAGTAATGTCAATAAATAGAGAGATAAGAAAGAGAAGACACAACTGCATAAACTAGTGCAATATTTTTTCTTGTAGATTGGTAAAATAGATGGTGATTCTAGTTTAATAGATGGTAATATTTCAATAGTAGTTAATTCCATTTAGTAGAAGCCTTCATTTTGTTTTTAGCATTATAATAATGGCCGCTTTCTAAGTCATGACTCACTAGTGTACAATCCTCTAAGACCTATTTAGAGAGTAGACCCCTCCCTCAAGGTTGGCCATGTCTAAGGAAGGCTATTGTATTTTTTTACTTAGGTGATTCTCTAGGCCCTAATTGTTGATCATAGCACGTCCTTATAAGTTCTATTTCAAGGCTATTCCTATCCTTATGCCTCATTATAACTAATTCCTTGTTATCATTTATGGTCAAGGTTGGTGTGCAGGGTTCATGGGATGGTTCAGTTGGGACACATGGCTTAGAGATCCCTCTAGAATGTTTCACTCTCTCTTGTGCTATGTTGTTCTAAAATTTATATGCCTAGAATGCACTTCCCTTTTTATTAGTATGGATCTATCTATGTATGTCACACTTTGGCTTAGGCGATGAACTCTCTAGCACTTTAGGAGTTATTTGACTTGTAGAAATTTTGAATAATAAACACATATTCAATGGAGATTATCTTGATCATGTACTATTGCAGAATACATACACAATACATAAGCTCCTCTACGTTGATCATCAATATAGCAGCATCAATAAAAATAAAACATCAAGAAGCATGCACACATTAACACAGTATGTAACCCGGGGAAAGCTTACAGCTTAAAACCCCACACTATCTGTATATTAATGATTGAGAACATGTAACATTACAATAGTCAATACTTCTCACAAGTATCCAACACTATCTCCACCTGTTACACACAATACAACTCAGATCTAATCTCCAAATCTATTCCACTGCTTGCCTGCCTCCACTGCTCAATACCTGCACAAGAATGGATGAGAATGGTTGAAACAAACTCGTATTTACCTCAAAAGAATCACTCACACTGGGAATCACGTGACCAGAGGCTATAATCACTTGGTATTGGCCAATTCTCATTGGCATAACTCAATCCCATTGATTGTGCAAATCCTCATGCACAACTATAGTCACAACTGATAGCAATCTGATCCTCTAACACCTGTCCCTGCTGAACTGAACATGCACTGACATGCAACAGAGTTAAATGATGTATTCTTTAGTTGCATTATGAGTTAATAATTAGTTTAACAACTCATCATTAGTCTATTTGAAGTTAGAATAATTACAACTAGTTTAACCAAGTCAAACTGAACACAACTCCATCAACTCCACAATCAACTCCACCAAACTCAACTGATTGAGTTCCAACTGAAGTCCTTCATGAAATAGCTCAACTAACCCATAAGAAAAGTTTATTTTCTTCTGGCAGTTAGATGTGCCACATCCGTAGCTCGAACTGAAGTGCTCTAAGAGGATAAGATAATGCTTATAGTCCAAATATTATTAAGAGCTAATAATATTCGACTGTTCTATTTTTAGACTGGTAGTCTAAAAATAAAATCCACCCATATGTGTAAGAATAGAAGTCCATATTTGACCAACATGACCAATCATCCACAAATAGCATCCTACAACTCATAGACCATGATCCATATGTCTAAAAATAGACATAGTCTAAAAATAGACTTTGTGCAAAAAATAGCCTGCGGGCACACTTAGTGAAGGCAACTTCTTTTCACTAAGCTCCATCATCTTGTTGCATTTTCAACACTCCCTCTCAACAAGATATGGATTATCTGCAACCCCTATCCTGTCTCTATGGTATTCGAATGTGCTCCTGGTGAGCGCCTTCATCAAGATATCAACGTCCTGATCCTCCGTGGGAATATACGAAAGTAACATGATTCTCTGCTGCACATAATCTCCGATATGATGGTACCTGATGTCGATGTACTTGGATCTATCATGAAATACTAGATTAGCCGAGAGTTTAATGCAACTCTGGTTATCACAGTAAATCACAGTAGCCTCCAAGTGTGACCCGAACAACCTGACTAGGATCTTCCTCATCCATATAGCCTCACATGCAGCCAAACTTGCTGCCATATACTCGGCCTCTGCTGAACTGAGTGCCACGGATCTCTACTTCCTGTTGTACCAAGAAACTGTTGTCGATCCAATACTAAAGAGCCCTCCTGAAGTGCTCTTTCTGTCCGTTGGGCTCCCTGCCCAATCTGCATCTGTGAAACCACATAGCTTCACCCCATCCTCCTGTCTGAACCACAATCCATATCCCGATGTGCCTCTCAAATAACGCAATACATGCTTGCCCACCTTCCAAAAGAGCTTGGTAGGCTTAACCATAGCTTGTGAAAGTTGGTTAACTGCATAGCATATATCGGGTCGTGTATTGACCAAATACATCAGCAACCCCACCAACTGTCGATAAACAGTGGCATCCACTTCTTCTCTCGAAGTG
>APFE031425597.1:68610-136943 GCA_000404065.3 Pinus taeda
CTTCTGCGTTTTGTATTTATGTTCTATCTACAGTTTATCGTAATGCTGATGTGATTGCTAACTGTGAAAATTTAAATAAATTGCTCTAGCATAGAACATACCTAAAAATTAACAAGATGACTAGGAGGCTATAAGTGAGAAATAGGTAAAATAGCCAAAACAAAACAAAAAAAAAACAATTATGAACAAAGAATCACAAACATTGGTAGAAGAATAGAGTAGTTGAGGAGCATACAACAAATTAAGGACATTGAGGAGAGAAACTTAGCACTAGAAGATGAGCATGAAGATAAAGATGAATATGTCATATCAAATACATGAGATTGTTGAAAACTAATCAGGGAGTTAAAAATGAAGTTCTCTATCCTGATGGAAGCTTTTCAAAGATATAGCATTGATAGACTAGTTTAATGAATTCAAAAGTTATTTTGAGTTTTTGAGAAAATAGAATGCCCTCAAAGAACAAAGTTTGCATGTGCCAAGGTAAAGGGACACACTAAAATCTCTTGGGATTTCATGCAAGAGAATAAATTTGGAAGGGCAAAGAAAAAACAATTATAGCAAGATGGTCCCAAAATTATGCGAGAAATTCTTGTGTGGACTACATGAAAAAAAATTGTTAAGTGCAGAATTTACATCAGCAATAATAATGTATAGGAGTACACCAAAAAAATTGACACTTTTTGGGTTCTCACTAAACACAAGGCAAGGATCAACATCTTTCAAGGTATGTTACAAGCTTAAACTTTGTAATATTGAAATGAATCTACATGAGATATGTTCAATGGAGGGAGCATATCAAACGATGCTAAATGTGGAAGAAAATTTAGTACATCATGTCAATAGGAAGATTTCCCAGAGGAAGTGAGGTGGGCAATGAAATGTTAGTTGGGTAGCTCAGATAGGTGTTCTAGTATCTATGGTGTCTATGAGGCTAGGGAACACATTTTCTTCAATACCCAAAATTAGTTTCGCAAGAAAATAGCCTAATTAGATTTACTTAAGCGATTAATTGATTTTCCTAAGTCTAACTTAAGGAAACAGTTTAATTAATTAGTATTAATTGGAAAATTTTGATTTTGCTCTAGAGATTTCTGCAAAAGTCACTTGAAGGAGTCAAGATGATCTTAGACATCGATTGAGATTAAATAATGGTAACTGATCATTCAATGGGAGATTATGAGAGAAAATTGATGGGGTTGGCGAGACACACTTGAGCAGTTTGACTTACCTAGTTGTAGAGATAGCAAGGACACAGTTGAAGCAAAGGGAGACATCGCAACAAGGGTTTTAGCAGATATTTTGGAGGAGATTTCTGGAGAGGATTTCCACATATTTTCCAGTGTCCTAGTGGCAAGAAATGAGGTCGATTTTATCTACATGAGGAGATTGCAATAGCAATGATAGTTAGTCAGTTTACCCAGTTTGTGTATTTGGAGTTGTATTTTCACTTTCAGTTGTTGGAAGAATTGCCTAAGGAGGTGTGAGTAGCTTGAGGAAGCAGAGGGAGGCAGTTTTACTTGCAAGGAGTGATTCTTGAAGGTTGTGCAAATTTTCCATAGCAAGCAGTGCGCATTTCTGGGCAGTAGTGCAAGTGTCAGGGAGGAGCGTGAATTTGCTAGAAGAGGTCAGGTCTATTTGCATAAGAGAATTTAGATAATTTTGACAATGGAGATTATTTTTTGTCGAAAATTTTCCATTACCAGAGAAGCAGTTGTAATTTCTCAAATTGTTGAAGATTAATAATAATAATAAATCCCTTATCGGTTGCACTGGTTCTCCCTGCGTTGGAGTTTTTCTAGGGACTTCTGTCCAAAAATATTGGTGTCATATATCTTGTGTGTGCATTATTTTCTCAGTTTTCGTATTAAATTTGTGAAGTTGCAGTTGTGTTTTATTCAATATTTGTCGCAATGATTTTGCAGTTGACAAATAATCTCAAGAGATAGGAGAATAATTCCCAGAAATTGCAACAATTAAATTAAAATTTCACATGGTATCATAGCGGATCTAAAGGCGGAAAAAGGAACTGCGTAGATCTAGTCGCAGAGGGTTTGCAAAAACTAGTGCATGTACAGGAAGAGAAAGCACACGAGGTTTAATACCCAATTCGAGCTCTTCAGTTTATTTCTCTAGTGATTCCAATTCGCAGATTTTCCAAAAGATGGTTGCAGCAAGATTAAGAGATTAGGACAAGTTGGATGGAGCCTCTAACTTTGGAGTTTGTAAGGCCACAATGTTGTTCCTATTGGACGAGTATGATTTGAAGGAGTTTGCTACAACAGTGATTGTCGTGCCAACAGATCCCATCAAGTTTCATGAATATGGGAGGGACAATGCCAAAGCAAAAAGGATGATTCTCGAGGGAGTGAGAGATCATATCGTTCCACACATCACAGAGAAGGGTACAACGAAAGAGATGTGGGATGTCATCATCAAATTGTACTAGGATCCATCATAAAATGGGAAATTGATCCTCAAAAAGAAGCTCATGACCATCAGGTAAAATAAGGGAGGTGTGACTACCTAGCTCACCAAAGTTCAATATGTCAGACATTAACTAGTTGTAGTTGAAGAGAAAACCAATGATGATTAGCTAGTGCATATAACACTTAATGAGCTCTTCAAGGAATGGCGAATGTTCGTCCATGTGATTTCCGAACGAGACAGACTTCCAAATTAGGATCAACTATGCAGTGACTTCACTCAGGAGGAACCAAGGCTTAGCTTAGTTGAGGTCACTAGCAGCTGTGGCAAGATACCGAAGGTTGAGAAGGAGCAAGAGAATGTTGCCTTAGCAGGGAAAAGCAAAGCAAAGAATGGGGCCAATAAGGGGCCTAGCTCGAAAGGAGAAAAGAGAAAGAAGGACCTATCAAAGGTCAAGTGTTATGGTTGTCATGAGTTTGACCACTATGTCATGGTTGCCACAAAGGAAGAAGAAGGGCAAGAAGGAAGTTGCAACTTCAATAGACGCAAATGAGTTGTCTAGCACGATGGACCGGGAGTTCTCATTGATCACCTGCCTGACTAGCTAGACTTCATAGGATGTCTAGTACATAGAGAATGGAGTATCATTTCATATGACAGGAGTTAGGGGGTACTTCTCCAATTACAAGGAGAAGGACATTAGGTACAAGATTCAAATGGGGAACAAATCCAAGTGCACTCGTGTAGCACGAGGAACTGCTCTATTTCAGAGGTAGAACGGCAAGCACCTACCCATCCATGATGTGTTGCATGTGTCAAGCTTGGGGATGAGTTTGATCTTCGTATCAATCCTTCAGGACAAATAGTACGATGTTCTCTTTAGAGGGGCTAGAGTGTTGCCATAGCACAAGGATTGGAGGTCACCTATAGCAGTTAGGGTGAGAAGCAATGAGTTATACAAGTTGCAATTACACACATCTAAGGCACTAGTAAGAAACAACAATCGAAGGGACTAGGGGGAGCTATGGCATAAGAGGATGGACCGTATTCATCATGGAGCATTGAGATTTCTTTGTGAGATGGTGACAAGTGTTCTGGAGGTGAGCACAGAGCACAGCAATGTATGTAGAGGATGTGTTGGGGAAGTTTGCTAAGGCATCTTTCCAAGGAGTGACAGTAGGACGCAAGGGATCTTAGACCTTGTACACTCAAACATATGTGGGTCGATGTCAACGAAATCTCTCAGGGGGTAAGAGTACTTTTGTACTTTTATCGATGATTTCTCCAAAAAGACCTGGGTCTATTTTTTGAGGACCAAGTATGAGGTCTTCAGTTGTTTTCAGATGTATAAGGCTCTAGAGGAAAATGCGACAAGCAAAAAGATCTGGAATCTTCAGTCAAATAATGGAGGGGAATATACCAGTAAGGGGTTCCAAGAGTTTTGTACCAAGGCGAGAATCAAGAAAGAGTGGACAGTTCCTTACAACCCACCGCAGAATGGAGTTGCTAAGAGGATGAACCAGTGTATTTCGGAGGTGGCGAGCGCTATGTTGTATGACCAAGATCTTCCATGTTACTTATGGGCATAGGCATGCAATACAACAGTGTATATTCAAAATTGATTCCCACATAGAAATCTTGGCAACATAACTCTCGAGGAGGCTTTCAGGATATTTGGTTGCCTAGTGTACTGTCATATTCCAGGAGAGACACGTTCAAAGTTGAATCAGATTGCATAATGAGGTTATTTCGTTGGGTATAGCGAAACCTCGAATGCATACAAGATCTGCATCCCAGGGGCTAGGAGGATTATACTCAGGTGGGATGTCAAGTTCATGGAGTAAAAGGCATACAAAAGATCTAGAGCGCTGCCAGGAGTTGAAGAACACATTGAACAAATAGCAAAAGCACCCAGAGTTCAACAACAAAACCAAGGGAAACATAAGAGCATGAGTTAAGTGACTAGTACAAGCACGAGTTCAAATGTGAATGCTCTTGAGGCTTCACAGAGCATGGCGCAGTAGATGCGGAAAATTAGGGAGATGCATCAAGAGGACATGGTTGTAGATATTCCTAGCTCCATTGTTGGCAAGAGGAACCGAGAGGTTCAAGCTACACTCAGGGATGCTCAAGAGTTTGTGGGGGCTCCTGGGACAAGCAAGAGAGCGGAAACAACCAGACTGATACACTAGCTACATGGTGTTGGTTAATAAGTTAGTTTATAGCGAGCCTTCTAGCTATCAAGAGGTTGCAAGGCTTCAGGTGTGGCAGAATTTGATGGTTGAGGAGTATTTCGCAATCATGCAAAATGGTGTTTGGGAGGTAGACCCGACACTGACAAATGGAAAGATCTTCCTTTGTCAAGAGAATACTACATAGAGATCCTAAGGAGATTCAGGATGGAGGACTACAGGGCATGTCTACACCCATTATCAACAATTGGAAGAAGATAGATGCATCCAGGTAGAAGCATGTGGACCCCACCTTGTACAAGGAATTGATGCTCTCTCATGTTTCTGGTCAAGACCAAGCCAAACATATCTTACGCAGTTAACTCTTTGAGCTAGTTCATGGTGGAGCCGAAGAGAGCACATTGAATAGCAGCTAAACATGTGATGAGGTATTTGTGTGGCACAATCAAATATGGGATCAGATATACTCGAGGTGATGGTGTCAGGTTCGTGGGCTATACTGATGCAAAATGGGCAAGGAACACAGTAGATCAAAAAAGCACTTCAAAGTGTTGCTTATACATGGTATCAAGAGTTCTCTTAGTACAACAGGAAGCAGAAATCTATGGCATTGAATTCAGTCGAGGCAGAGTACATAGCAATTAGCATGGCTACACATGAAGCCATATCGCTTTGGAAGTTGTCGGTAGCCTTGTTTGGTCAAAGGATAGAGACTTCAATGATACACTGTGACAATAAGACTTGCATTAGGTTATCAGAGAATCCAGTGTTTCATGATAGGTCCAAGCATGTAGACATTAGGTACCACTTCATCAAGAATCATGTGCAACACAAGATAGTCCAGCGAAAATATATACATATAGATGAGCAAGTAGCAGATATTTTGATGAAGGCTTTAGGGAAGGTGAGGTTCATCTTCTTTAGAAACAAGTTGGGTGTTACGCAAAACACGTACCTCGCTAAGAGGGAGTGTTAGTTTGTGTAGCTCGAATAGGGGTTCTAGTCTTTATGGTGTCTATGAGGCTAGCGAACACATTTTCTGCAATACGCAGAATTTATTTCGTGAGATAAAGGCCCTATTTAGATTTAATTAAGCAGTTAATCAATTTTCTTAAGTCTAACATAGGGAAATAGCTTAACTAATCAGTATTAATTAGGAATTTGATTTTTCTCTAAAGTCTTCTGGAAAAGTCACTTGAAGAAGTCAAGATTATCGTTAAGTAACTGATTGAGATTAGATCATGGTTGTTTATTGCTCAATGAGAGATTATAAGACCAAATCAAAAGGGTGGGAGAGACACACTTGCGCAGTTCAACTTACCCAATTGTTGAGGTAGCAAGGGCACAATTGAAGCAAAGGGAGACACCGGCAACAAGGGTTTCAACAGAGATTTGGGAAGAGATTTCCAAAGAGGATTTCCACATATTTTCTAATATCCCAATGACAGGAAAGTAAGTCGATTTTATCTACGAGGGGGCGAAATAGCTATGCGAGTTAGCAAGTTTACCTGGAGAAGTATTTCCACTTCCAGTTGTCGAAAGAGTTGTTGGGGGGGGTGCGAGTAGCTTTAGGGGGCAGAGGGACGCAGTTTCACTTGCAAAGAGTGATTCTTGAAGGTTGTGCAAATTTTCGAGAGCAAATAGTGTGTTTTTGGGCAACAATGCGAGTGTCAGGGAGAAGTGCAAGTTTGTTGGAAGAGACTAGGTCTATTTGCAGAGGAGAATTTATATCTTCGGATCATTTTTGCAAATGGAGATTATTTATTTGCCAAAGCTTTTCCATTATCAAGCAAGTAGTTGTACTTTCTCAAATTGTTGAAGATTAATAATAATAAAACCCTTATCTGTTGCACTGGTTTTCCCCACATTAGGGTTTTTCGAAGGACTTTTGTCCAAAAATATTGGTGTCATTTATCTTGTGTGTATGTGCATTATTTTCTTAGTTCCTATATTTAAATTTGTGAAGTTGCAGTTGTGTTTAATTCAGTGTTTGCCGCAAAGATTTTGCAGTTGACAAATAATCTTAAGAGATAGGGGAATAATAACAAGAAATTGCAAAAGTTAAATTAAATTTTCACATAAAAGAGGCCACAAATCCACATAAGGTAGAGGATATGCATGATCAAAAGATTGAAGGATGATACAAATAATGTGACTAAAAATTGTCAAGGTATACATCACAATAGATTCAAAAGATTTGGTGGTTATAGGGGACAAATAAATTGTTATACACGTAGAGATGGAGATGGCGAGCACAAGTTATTTTGAGTGTTCACAAACATAAGCTTCATGCAAGATTAGCAAAAAAACTTAATTAGCATAGTGTTAAAATTGGCAACTAGGGCCAAACTCCATGTGGATCATCTTATTCATAGCAGCTGAAATTTTTCTTGGATTCCTCTCGTCAAGAGGTGTAGGATTGATCTAAAGATCATCTAATTCTGACATGTATTCATAGAGATATGAATTTATTTGTGTTATGTGACAATTCGTCAAGGTCGGCCAGCATCCAAACTACCCCCACTTGTCCTCTACGTTTCACCATAAATAGAAAAGGTCTTCAAGTCATTTGAGAATCATCTCTTGTGATCTCTCTCCACTTGTCTTTGGGTTTTGGTGGTAGGTGAGATCTAAAGAGGATATGCTGCCCTAAGAGGATGCACTAGCCCTAGATGTTGTCAAAAGAGAAGGCCTTACGCAGCCCTAAGAGGAAACACCTCTACACAGTTAAAGAGGACTTATCTACGCAAGGAGAGGTCTTCTATCTGCAATATTTAAAGAGACTAGGCCGCAGTTTAAGGACGGTTTTTATGTGCCCTAACCACAGTCAATACAAGCCCTAGCCGTATTCTTAGAGTTGACTCTCATCGCTGTCTAATTCTGCAAAGAAAAGAGGTTTCAAATGTAGCTTGTACATAGTCTTTGAGGGTCCTTAATACGTTGTTCAAAGGGTCCTCAATCCATTGTCCTCGGGAGAGGTCTGCACATTGTTCAAAAGAGACCTAGCCGCAGTTCTGTGTTTGCCCTAATCACAATCCAAGTGCACCCTAAATGTTGGCCTTATTCTGCAGCAAAAGGACTCTATGTTGTCCCAATCACAAGTCAATGAGGGTTCTATGCAGCAAGAGAAGGCTTCTGATATGCTACCATGGAGAGCCCTTGATTACAGTCAGGTAGAGTACCCTAAGTGTAGTTTAAGGGAGGAACATCTAAACACATTTTGGTCACAGTCAAAGAGGATTGTATATGCAGCAAGAAGGCACTCACACACAGCTATCTAAGGGAGCCTATATACGTTAAAGGAAGCCTAGCCGCAGCATAAAGGAGACATATATCAACGTAAAGGAGCAACATGGAAATCCCTGTAACAGCATGTTAAATATTGTTGTTCTAAGGCATGGATGAAGTACGTTTGGGAGAAACAGACACTAGATTAAAAGACAGAGGGCTAAGCTACTATTTAGGATCTTGTTTGCGTTAGATGAAGGAGTCTACTGCTACAGCTCGCTGCGTTGCTAGGTTGCAAGCCATAGCAAGCAGCTAAGGTTGTTCCAAGGCAGTATTACAGTTTGCTTTGAGTTCGGATGGCAGCGTGGATTAGGAGAGTCTATCATGAGTGGGTTGAAGTCCTTGAAGGGTTTAGTTATCTATTAGCTTGGAAGCATGATGTTGGATGCGGCATGGTGATGGATGCAGCATCATGGATGCAGCATGGTTGATGCAGCACACTGTTGGGTGCAGCGTGGTGATGGATGCAGCGTCATGGATGCAGCATAGTTGATGCAGCACACTGTTGGGTGCAGCATGGTGAGGGAATCACCTTGGAGAATCAGTTGAAGTATGAGGATTGATAAGTGTGTCTTCACCCGAGTTCAGAACTGAAATCCATGTCATCAGATCTGCAACCTCATTATGTTATATTCATGGGGAAGATCTCTTCTCTTATTTTGACAAGTCAATTGATGATGTATATGTACTATCTCTCTCTCTTTGCTAAACTATTTAAGAATATAAGAAGAATTGATCAAGGGTTTCCCCGCATTAGGGTTTGTCTTTGGTTGGTGCCACATCTTGTGTCCTCTTGTCTTAGCTTGTCTTCTGTGATTTATGTTTATGTTCTATTTGCATTTTACTATCATGCTAAATGTGATTGCTAATCTGGAATTGATATTGAGCTACTATGGAAAATTGAAGTAAATTTGCTCTAAGCATAGAACATATCAAAACTTAACACATAGGTAGACTTTGAAGGACCAAAAAACCATCCCAATTGCCATAGAAGATGGAAAACACTCAATGTTGCACAAAGTAATGATCGCACCAAAAAATTAGCAACCAATATCAAAAGAAGACAAATGGTTGAAGAAAGAACATTTTCAAAACCAAATGCAAAATTGGAAACAAGTGTTGTCCAATCATTATTGATTATAGTTTCAAAGAGAGGTTATGACATGATAGTAACATAGTAAAGCAAGGTGTCCTCCAACATAGGAGTGTATTAAGATGAGCTTTTGTGTGATGTCAATCCATGGATTATTTCCATGTGGCATTGGGAAGGCTATTACAATTATATAGACGTGGTGCCTTATAAGAAGAACATCGACACCATCGCCAAGGATGGAAAAATATTCCATCTGTTGTCAATAGAGAATAAGGAGTCGCAAAAGTTGTTGTTTTCAAAGAACTTCTTAAACATGGTGGAAGTGATGAAGTAATGCTATGCTATCATGCAAAGTAATGTCATACAACACATCAAGGAGTAAATCCTTAAGTAAATAAGTTGTCAGACAAGTATATTGAAATAGCATGCAACAACTTGGATTACCACCACCGAGAAAGATTGCATACAAGATTCACTTGATTCCAAAGATGTCATTGGTTGAATTAAATAGTGGTATGTTCAAACTATTAGAGAGCATAGAGCTGAATTAATAGGTAAATTAATTGTTCTATGTCAGAAGGCCTTCCATCATCTAGGTAGGGAAAAGGGCTTTTGCCTGGCAAGTTAACTTTCATAGAGCTAGAACATCAAGTGAGTCTTTTGATTATTTGACAATGAACTAGAAACTATGACAAGGTTGCAAGATTGATTAGGTAAAGCATGAACCATTGCATGGTTCCAAGATGGATTGAGGATATGTACAAACCCTATAGCATTGAACAAGAGCAACCAATAGCATTTTTCAACAAGAAGTTAAATGAAGCAGAAAGTATCTATTCTACTTAAGATCTTGGGTTTCATGCTATTATGTAGGAGTTGAAGCCTTGCAGACATCATCTCTTAACAAAGGAGTTCATTATGTACATAAATCATCAAGTGCTTATGTTTACTAACACTCAAGTGAAGTTGAACTAGTTACGTTTCAGATAGGTCAAGCTTTTGCAGAGCTACTTGTTTGTGTTGAAGCACTAGTCCTTGATGAAGAAAAAGGTCATATGCACCAAAAGCATGACAGCGTTAATTTTAACTCCAATGAGGAACAAGATGATTTCAAGCAAATTAAGGTCTCATGTGAACATAGGAGAGATTTCATACGAATTGGGACGATGAAAAGACATCAACAATGTAAGAAAGAAATGCATAGTTAAATTATTTCATCTAAAGACATTTTTTCGAAGGGAAGAAATTATGTATTTTGTAGGGGTCAGTGCAAAAGAATTCGATATGAGAATTGCACAATAGCAAATTAGGACATTTTAGGCTTGACAATTTAAAAAGGTTTGTTTGAGGGGGCATATTATTGGCTAAGCATCAAGGAATAGATGAGTCGATCAATAGTGTGATTTAGAGCATGTTAGATCACAAACCAAGTAAAGCGCATGATTGTACACATTATTGCTGATACCAAATATACCTTGGGAGGATATATCCATGGATTTTTTTTGCACTGTTGGAGACACACTACAAAGTTTGTTTTGGTTGCATGTTTCAGAAGATGGTGCATTCATTGTCTTCTAAGAAGATAAGTGCTGTGATGTATCGCACAAAGCATTTTCTGTGTGGTTGTGCAACTACATGGACTGCCAAAGATATGTTCAAGATAAATACATGCCGAGACCCATTTGGTGTAATTGGAAGTGGAGTTTTGGACTAATAATTTCCATGTCACTTGTGTAAGTTGTACTCCATTTTGCATCAACATCACGAGATTGGCTCTGTACTTAATGCACAGTGTGTCTTCCATCGTTGACAGACAATGGATTCGAGGTTACACAGTGTGCAGCTAATGCAGTTGCCTTATAAGCTCCAAGTGTTTGCATGGTTGACAATTTATTAGGGGCTTCCTTCCAAGGCTTGGCTGTCTAAGAGCAACTTCTCAAAGAGTCTCTGCCTTGCCTCCCACCATTCAAAAACAATGAAGCATTTGTTAATGAAATTTTCAATTGCCAAGCCTAGTTGAAATCATGAACAATGAAAGCATGTGGTTGTTGAAAGTTCTATAGGGACAAGTGCATTGGCATGCAGCATTGTTTAGTGACTCAAAATCCTTAGTTTGTTCTTCTCTTAGTGGCATATGGCACTAAGACTTCTGCTATGTTTACCCTTTGGAAACTTTGACACAAATATGCTTTTAAGAATGAGGTTAGCTCTTTGTCTCATTTTTGTCATATATGGACAGGAGGTACATAGTACATACAGCTTTTGGAAATATGGTTCTTGTTTATCAAAACAAAAATGCCTAATTATAAGATCATGATGCCATTTTGGAATTTATTTATGTTATTGTAGCATTAACAAAGAGGATGTAAATTACATTGTATATACCCTTCCACCTTTTGTTTTTTTATGTAAATATAAGAAACATATCACATTAACAAAGAACTATCAAAGCACAAAATCTAGATGCAAGAAAGGTCAAGACAGTTTTGTAGAGTAGGAAAAGTACTGTAAAATGGCCATAAATATCTTGCCAAGACTCTGGTATAGACGAAACAATTGCATATGTCTTCAATTTGTGAGTTTTTTTTGCCAACCAATGTACATAAACAACTGCCTTTAACTTAAAGGTAATCAAGTAATCAGGTTTCCACCTACAATTTCTTAAAAGGTAATGCAATTTGACCAAATTGTAGAAGCTGCAAAATAAGACTCTTCTGATCAAACCATGGGGAAAATTTTGGATTCCATTGGATTTTTGAGTAAATAATATTGATATCTAGAAAAGGAAACGAATGAGTGGTCTTTGAAAAGTTTTGGCATACATGCATGATTGAGGTGCTTCCACAATAGATATGGGTACAGCCCCCTCACTGAGTCACTACAGTATAATACATGCTAACACATTAAGTTCCGATTCAACCATGGAAGGGCCATGAATCAGATTTGACATTTGCCAGAAATCTATGCACTCGAGGCTCTAATCACATAGTGCTGTTGAAAGAAGTTAACTCGCCAGAAAGTTTGTTTTCTTTCCCCTGAAGCAGCTATATCATCAAAACCAGACTTAAAAGATCTGTAGGCATATCATGGAAATGCAATATTCACTTCAGGATTTCAGTTACAAATCCTTTCTAAAGGGGTATCTATTGAGAACTGATGTTGCCAACACTTATTGCAGTTTAATCATAATACAAATATGAACACTAACCTTTGCTTCATTAACTTCACAATGATTTTTAAGATACATAAGATTAGGTACATATGCTATAGAATGAAAACCCCTGAATATCAATCAAAACAAAGGACATACATGCATTACTTGAGCAGTATCGACAAAATCCAATATCAATACCCAACCACGTCTTGAAATCTTGACTGTGTTCTGAATGACAATGTAGCTCGAGCTTTTTCCACGTTTTGGTTACATGCCTGAATTTTGGTAAATTCTTTTGTACCTGCAGCAAATATGTGAAAAATAATCTCTTTAAAAATTTGATGACATGAAAATAGTTCATTGATAGATTTGATAACTAACAATACAATCTTCTAGGTCTGGGGTTGTAATATTGCAGCATTCAAAGTAGTCAAGATTTGGATATGAACGGTATTTATCAAGAAAATACAGGTCAATAGGAGAATTTACGTCAAGATAGGGAAATTGGATCAGATGAGCTTTAAACAACTTGTTTTCCAGCAACTCCAAGAATTGATTGTATATAATGTTGACATAATGACTCAAGAATTTCAAGACATAACAAATATGAAATCTCCATTTGAAACTTTCATGTTTCAAAACAAAGTTTCTAATGGCAAAAGAGCAAAGTCATAACAAGGAAGAAGATACATTAATGAAATACCAATGCTACCTAGTAAGCCTATCATATGCATGAAGTAAATAAGAAGAAAGATGTACATGGACTCAAGGAAAAATAATGGCAATTTCTAGAAGGAATGTAGCCAAAATATACTGCAACAGACATTTATGGAAGAAAAAGACAAATCTGAAATCATTCATGAGGAAAAGAAATTGACAAAAAAAAAGGGAAGAGCAAAGTTGAAGCTATGGATTTGTATGATAATAAGAGCCTTGAATTTAAATTAGGCAATAAGTTTTAACTTTTGGCTTGCCTCTTCATAAACAATGCTTGGACTCTGAATACTAATAAACCAAATTAAAGCACAGCCAACAGAAAATATATGAAGTAACCAGTTTTGCCAAATGTAGGAGTGTTCTGCGACAATGAGTGATCATGGGGAACCCAGGTCCCAGCCATCAAATATAGATAAGAATGTTTGGAACTGGCAGCCAATTCAAAAGTTATTTCACTAAATTTTTCAAAACCTTTTCATGGAACAGATCAGCAACATCAGTGTATTAAGGCCAACAAATCACAAATATAAGTTACAGAAAAGATCCTTAAACGTAATGATTATTCATGATGAAATCTCTCATTCTTTTGATGGAACTAACAGGAATTATGATGCATTTGTCTTCAAGCATTATCAGCCAGCATCTAAAAGAAAAATATAGAAATCTCTTGACAGATAATGGTCTACTAAAGCTATTGAATAGATTAACTGAGTACAACATTGGTTGGTCTTTGGTGCATGATTTGCCTTCCAGTGTCATAAATCTCAATCCAAATCTATATCTTCATCTATATGTTGTTCTACATTTCTGGCTCTAATTCACATATTGCTCATCTCTCAACTCTCATAAACATATACAGGAAATCAATGTAAGCCAACCCTCAAATATCCCAGCCCTACTTGAAAGAGTCAACAATTTTCATGGAAGATTTGTGACTCCAGAACGTACACACATCTAATTACCCAACCCTCATTCCTGAATCCTGTTCTTTAACAAGAAAGCCATAAAATCTATTGAAGAATAAGTTGAACTCCTACAGAGATGTTAAAAGATTATTACTACACTAGTACAGCATACATTTGTAAAAGAGCTCAGGTAAGTTAAATATCATTAGAGATATTCATGGGTAAATTCATTGTATGGTTACAAAGAAGAATTACAAGAAAGGTCATAAAAAATGATTAAGCTTTTGCATGATAGATAGCTGGAATCCTGGTATGGTTTACAGATCACAGCCAACAATATCATGTAAGTTGGAATTAAACAATGCACCAAAGTTGCAATGTGCTCTAAGCAATCTCTTAAGACTGGAACGTGAAATTCAAAAGTTCCCATGCTTTCCTGCATCCTACCATACAACCAACCTCTTCTAAGTTCTATTGTTATCACAATCATCTATAAACTTTGTGTTCAATGTTTTTGAAGCACATTTTATCATCTTAAGAGTTACTACATGCAAGGTTTTTGTCTGCTGTTGACTTAGAGAGACTGATAAAAAACCTTCTCAAACATCTCTGTCTGTATTTTCTTTGCTAATAGGCTCTGGTTACACTGGTAACTTTGAGGGATAAGTTGATTGCCAAGGAGAAATTCCTATCTTTCCTCATTACGTTTCTTCTTTATTGAAGATCCAATCAAGGTAGGATTTCCCATGAGAACAGAACGATGATACAGAAGGTGGAACATAAGAGGATGGATGAAACATATACCTTGGGGCTCAAAAGATGGTTGAACTTGCCCTGGAGGCTCCATTGGAAAACCAACAGCTCCATCTTCATGTGGTGGAGGAAACTTCTCACTCTTACTCTTAGCATTGGACTGTGAAATCATCCGTCGCTTCTGCAAACAAGACAACAAATTGTTTTTATAATGTATGCATAATATTTGCATTCACTGAAATCTTGACACCACATTATTAGTAAACCACAAACTATATTTTAAAAATAAAAGATCCTTACACATGTAAGATTCTCCACCCAAGAGAACAATAATTTATCCTATTTTTTTCTGATATATTTTCACTTTGTTATAAGATAAGGAGAACCGGGTGCCAAAATGGCAACTCAAAAGGGGATTTGAGCATGGGACCATCAGGGGAAATATTTTTCTATGGGGAGGTCAAGTTATGCATATGCTATTTCCTTGCATATCAATTCCCAATAGAAAAACTCATCTTACACAACCAAGATCCACAATTTAGACCATCCATATCAGCAAAATAGAGAATGAAAATACATTTGCAATGAAGTTAAAACTGAACGGTTATATTGGCTGTTTGTCACAAGTTGGTCATAATGTTGGTTGCAGTTCAATGCCAAATAGCAGGTCTAAAATAATAAAACAGTGTAAGCAGGAACAGAATTCTAATTTCAGAAAAGTCTAACTTGTAAAAACCAACAGAAAAATTCATCTCTCAGAATCAAGCTCCGCAGTGTAGACCATCTATATCAACAAAATACAGAATGAATATACACTTGAAACAAACTTAAAACTGAAAAGTTATATTGGTTGTTTAAAACTTTAAACTTTATTCCAGGTTGGTTATAATGTTTGTTTCAGTTCTATGCAAAATGGTAGGTCTAAAATGATAAAACAGTGTAAGCAGCAACAGAATTCTAACTTCAGGAAAGTCTAAAAGGTTGCAGGAATGAGCATGTCAAACATTTTAACAAGAAAATCACTTTTATTTTTTTGCAGCTTCACCTTCTCCAGTATACAACATAGAAGTAACAAACTATTTCAAAAAACATGTTCCAAAGGATAAGTGATAACAAAGATGCCATCGAGCCAAATAAATCAAACTTTGCAGCAACGGGCATTGACTTATGACTAAAGGACTCAAGATCTTATCTGGCCAAACTATTCAAACACAATGTACAGATTAAATCTAGAGATCTAGCAACAATATACAAAATTTGACACAATTAACAACAGCAGACACAGATTTTGGAACAGCTGAGCCACTTAAGGTCACTTCACTATATGAAAGCAGTCACAAAAGAGCCTCAAACAAAATTTATGTATAAACAGCCTCTCAAAATGCAACAAACAAAATTTTAAGTGAAAGGCAAACATATACCAAGTGCAACACCTGCCCAGAGCTGAGCCATGTGTCTTGCATTAAATATCATTTATTTACCAACACCAACAGAGTCAGAGTATCAAATATGAGTGGAATCAAATTCCTTAACAATGCTGTAAATCTGCAATGTCAGCTGACTATACCAATGACCAAAGTGTGTGACTGTTAAAATTGGCAACTAGGGCCAAACTCCATGTGGCTCATCTTATTTAGGGCAGCTCATATTTTTCTTGGATCCCTCTCATCGAGAGGTGTAGGATTGATCTAAAGATCATCCGATTCCGATAAGTATTCGTGGAGTTATGAATTTATTCGTGTTATAAGACAATTCGTCAAGGTCGGCCAGCAACTAAATAACACCCACATGTGCTCAATGTTTTAGTATAAAAGGAGATGACTTGAGAGTCATTTCACACACACTTCTCTTTTGATTTCTCTCCAGTTGTCTTGGGTTTTAGTGTGAGAGAAATCTAGGAGGAAGTAGCCCTAAGACGCAGGAGGAAAGGAAGCCTAACAATCTGCCCTAGCCGCAGTCCTAGCCCTAGCTTCTATGCATGACCTAGACGCTGTCCTAAAGATGCCCTAGCCACTGTCCTAAACAAGCCCTACACGCTGTCCTAAAGATGCCCTAGACGTTGTCCTAAAGAAGCACTAGCCACAGTCGTGCAACACACAATACATCAGAAAGGAGCTCAGATAACTTCTGAGTTAGGCTGCAGCAAAGAAAGGAAATTCCAGCATGGATTTCAGGACTATCATAAGGGCAAACAGGGGTCCAAAAGTGTTGGAAGGGAGCTGTGATATTCATTGGAATAGCAGCAATAGGATGGTGTTGCTAACACATTGGAACAGCAAGCACAATTGGGACAGCAGCAATGACATGTGGCAGCAAAGGCAAAATGGGACAGCAGCAAGGTACAGCAAGGCTACAATGGGAAAGCAAGGAATCATAGCAGCAGCAGTCACTAACAATGGGACAGCAGTGCTAGGAACGTGACAGCAAGGTGACACATGAAGTTTGAATGCATGATAGTGCAGCAAGATGCATGGGCAGCATGACAGCAATGATGGCATGGTACAGCAATGTTACAATGACAGCATGATAGCAATGATGGCATGGTACAGCAATGTCACTAACAGTGGGACAGCAATATGCCACATGGGACAGCAGTGGCTAGCATGGTGCTGCTATGGCACATAGGACAGTTGTGGTAGCACGGTGCAACAAAGGCACATGGGACAGCAGTGGCAGCATAAGGTGCAGCAGTATGATGTGTGCAGCGTGGTTATGAGTTCCAGCATAGTGATGATGGGTGCAGCATGGTGGAGCATGGTAAGGTGCAGCACAATGAGTTCTGTTATCTCATGTATCATCTTCTTAGAGATGATCTATGCTCTTATATAGAAAAGTCAAAGTGTTGACTTCTGTTGTAAATGTATTATCTCTCTCTCTCTCTCTCTCTGCTGAACTATTTAAGAACATAAAAGAAGAATTGATCAAGGGTTTCCCCACATTGGGGTTTGTCCCTGGCTAGCACCACATCTTGTGTCCTCTTGTCATGGCTTGTCTTTTGCGATTTATGTTTATGTTCTCTCTGCAGTTTACTTTAATGCTGATGTGATTGCTAATCTGGAAAAGATATTGAGCTAACCATGAAAATTGAAATAAATTGCTCTAAGCATAGAACATAAAGAAGCGTTATCTTATATTGGCCCTCTCCTTCAGACTCTTTGGGAATCTGGCTTATTGATTGTAGTGCTTCAAGGCAATTCATCGGATAGAAGGGTGCTCTCTCTAATTTGGTAGAGATGGAAACAATCGTGGGATTATACTTGGGAGTCAATGCCACCTATCCTGGAAAGGGTGTAGGGAATGTTACCCCTCAATTGAATGAGGGCTACTCGGTTCATTTACAAGAATCTCTTTTATGTACCTTATCGCAAGAAGAACCTGGTGTCCATTTCGGCAATGGAAGTCAAAGGTTTCAGGGCAGCGTTCATCGATGGAAAGGTACGTGTTTGAAAATGAAATTTTCAAAGATGCTTTTGAGTTCAAGGTTGTATCAAGTTGCAGGAAGTCCATTGGGGACCATGTCAGTTGTCACATCTCATCTATAGCACCGGAGGTCTACTTACTATGGGGCCCTACCCGATGTGAATCAGATGGTGACAGGGATGCCTGAATTCAAAAAGAGCATGAAGGTACATGTCTGAAATGTACCAACGGAAAATCTTACAAGGGGACCATTCCCATCATGAAGCAGGTCCACAGGTTTGGAACAACCCGAGGGGTTTGAAATACATGATCGGGAATCTCATGTATGCAGGTGGAAGAAAGCCCTTTATGGCTTGAAGCAAACACCCTGGGCTTAATATGAGAGGATTGATAGTTGTCTGATAAAGTTGAGATTCACTAAGAGTGGAGCCAATCCAAACCATTGCTTGAAGGTTGTGGATGATATACCTCTCATACTGGCACCTTATGAGGACGACCTCTTTCTGATAGGTGCAGCCCCTCTCATTTGCAAAAGTAAGAGGGAGTTGGATTTTGGATTTGGAATGGTGAACTGCAAGCCCACGACTACCTCGATGGAGCTTAATTTTCAGAAGTTACGTGGTATGGACACCGGACCTGATTTGGGAAATGCCTCTAAGTTTCACAAACTCATACTAGCATTGATTTTTTTGGTGAACTCCCATCCGGATATATGTTTTGCAGTTAGCATGGTGAACTCATATATGGTTGAGCCTCACTAGATTGGTGCCAAGGATGTTCTGAGATACCTTCGAGGCACAATCTCTCATAGATTGAGATACACTGCGGGAAATATGAAGCTGCATGATTATTCGAATGTTCACTGGGCAAGCAGTGTGGAGGATCACAAGAGCACTTCTGAGTGTTGGTTCTCTTTAGGTTTTGCTTCGATATCCTGGATGAGTAGGAAGCAAAAATCGGTTGCTATAAGCACTGCTGGGACCGAATACATAGCTATGAGTATGACCTCTTGTGAAGCTCCCTGGTTGCAGAAGCTCTTCAATTCGTTGTTTGTACACATGATGGATACCACCGTGATCTTTTGTGTCAACCAGAGGGAGATTCGATTATTGAGGAATCTCGTATTCTATGATTGCTCTAGTATATAGACATCAGATACTACCTTATAGGGGATATGGTACGTTGATGAGCGAGGAGGCTCCATCGCATTGAGATTGATGTATAGGTTGCAGACATTCTGTCAAAGCCCTAGGATATGTTCAAATTTGTGACTTTCCCAAACGAGTTGGAGTCGTTGAGAGACCCTCTTATGAGAGTCCTGCATGATGCATGCATTCAGCTCTAGGAGCTCTGGGGGGCTTGGGGGTACTTCTTGGAGCAACAAGGGACCATAGGGCGACTCACCCTCCCCTAATGGTGTGTTGTGTACAGGGTGAATGGTACAGCCTTCCCTTGTGATACCCCATGGCGACTTAGGGATAAGATGAATGGTTCTCCTATCGAGGCATCCTACCCATGCAGTCTGGGACTCATGGGAAGTACCTCTCATCTGGCCAATGAGTAGGGAAATGGGATTAGGGACCATAGTATGAAGCGAACAAAGTTCCTTCTACAAATTAATTACTCCAAAAGACTTGGAATATAAAGATATCCATGAGGATACAAATATTATATATTAAATGTGTGAATAAGAATGAGAATGATAATGTGAATGAATGAATTACAAACGAGAACGAGAGGCTTGCTTATATATCAGGCAAGTGTCTCTTCATGAAGAGTCATGTCTCATTTAGACATGCCTCTTCAACCTAATTACTAATTAACTAATAATTATTTATGCTTATTATCATTTACATTATTTATATATTTTATTTGTTACATTGCTTCCTTCCTCAAAAAGATTTGTCCTCAAAGCTTGTCGATGAAAAAAGGCTCGATCTCTTTTTCGGCTTCGAACATCTTTCTCTCTCGGAATAGTCATCCTCGTCGATACAAGTTGATATGATCTTCTTAGTGACAAACAAAATTTTCGCACTCGTCGATACAAGTTGATATGATCTTCTTAGTGACAAACAAAATTGTCGCACTGAGAAGGGATCAGACCATCCAAGATTAATCTTCTGTATAGTATTTTGATCACTAGAATTTTGTAACGACTTGTTAGCATAAGACTGGATTGAGGTTACATCACTATTATATGGAACATCAGTTTGTTGTTTCTGGTCTGAATGGTACCGATACGTAGCATGATTGATTGTTCTACTCTCGTGATTCGAATGATATGGAGTTTTTAGATTTTCTTCTGGCGAAGATGTTGTTGAATTGGTTATGGAACATTCACTTGGGATGTCCATTGTCTGAATTGCAACATCTAAGTGTGTCATTTCTTTAACTGACTTGTCTTCTTGAATTGTCATATTCACTCGATCAGTATTTGTTGTTTTGTCATCAACTTGAATTCCTACATTTGATGCTTCTTTCTCAATAAATTGTCGTACCTTGTTTTCTAATCTTCTTATCCTTCTTACGTTTCTTAATTTGCGACAATAATTTTTCACTATGGTTTTTAAATCGAGAAACTTCTTCATTTTTGTCAACATTGATTTTGTCAATTTCTTTTTGCATATTTTGTAATACCTTTTTACCTTCTTGAGACATTACTTATGAAATATCTGAGATATCTTCTAGTGTTACTAAATTTGGTTTTAGTGTAAAATCTTGGAGCGTTATTTTCTTCTTTTTGTAAGAAAATGTTAAAAACTTCTTCTTTGTATTTAAAATAAAGGAACCTAGAGTTTCCATCCAAGGTAAACCTAAAACAATGTCACTATCGTTAAAACATAAGGTTTTCACGGTGAATTGTGAGGTAAAAGTATAATCTCCAATATTTAGGTGTAAATTGCTTATGTCATATTGTTTGTTACATGTGCCAAGAATATTTGTTTCAACTATATTTGATCCAGGAATCACCAATTGGTTAGCACATTTAGGACTAACATAATTACTTCTTTCAGCAGGACTGATAGAGATTATGATGTCTCTTCCTGCGAGTGATCCTTTGATTTTAAATAGTGTGTAAACACATGTACTAAAGGTTTCAGGAAACCTTTCATTACTAGTCTCCATTTTTGCCTTGATGTTTTTACGTAAATAATATGTCAACTAGAGCTATTTTTATCATAAAATATCACTTATTTCTTCTATATATATTTTCAAATATTCTCCTTTAATGTGGATTGATAAAACTTGAATACCCTTTTTATTAAAAAAAAAAAAAAACTCCTTTATATTGTTGCCCTCTATATATGTATGTATTTATTTATATTAAGACCCCTTTTCAAAATAACTTTATTATCTTATAATAGTAATAGTTTCACTTCTTCTTTTTTTATAATAAATTGGTCCCTTTTTTTTATAAACTTTATTACTTCCTTGATAAATTTTTAATGTCACCCCACTTAATAAATATAAAGGTCATGTCTTTTCATATGACACGGTCACGATGTTAAAATACCATGGGCAATTACCATGGGTTGTTTTTAAAACCTCCGTTAAAATGTTCTCCACGTAAAAAGTAAAACGTATTCCTTTTGTTTCTTGTTTTTTTTTTTTACTTTTTAAAATACCATGGGCAATTACCATGGGTTGTTTCTAAAACCACGAGCTTCTCCACGTAAAAAATTTTAAATATACTTGGAAAGATTCCCTCTTATCTTTATTATGCACTTTATTTTTATTTTTATTTTTCTTCTTTTTTTAATTGATATTTTTTCTAATTTTTTATCCTCTTTTTTATGACCAATTTTTTTAAATAATCTTTATTATTATTTTTGTATATATATTATAATATATATATATATATAGCCAAAGGCCTAGTAGTGAGATGGAGAAACCCCAAATATTTAGCGAAATGCTTGAACTGCAACAGCAATAAATGGATGGACGCATCGATGTATCTACCATACTATCAATGGACACATCGATATATCTACCATACTCCCTATGCTAGGATGACCTCCATTGATTTGGGATCAATGAAACTAACTTCGAGTCAGTAAGAGTGACATGACTCACTCTCTTGGAACTGATCTAGGATCAGTAAGAGTGGTATGACACTCTCTTCATATGGAACTGACTTCGGGTCAGTAGAGAATGGTATGAGACATTCTCGATCAATTCTTCTTCTTCATGGTTCAACAGAGCAGAGAAGTGCAGGGCACTGATGGTAGAGATAGCACAGTCTGGCAGATGGATCAACAAATGGAGTTCTCCCTAGTTGAGAGGGAGTGTTAAAATTGGCAACTAGGGCCAAACTCCATGTGAGTCATCTTATTTAGGGCAGCTGATATTTTTCTTGGATCCCTCTCATCAAGAGGTGTAAGATTGATCTAAAGATCATCCGATTCCGATAAATATTCATGGAGTTATGAATTTATTTGTGTTATAAGACAATTCATCAAAGTCGGTCAGCAACTAAATAACACCCACATGTGCTCAACGTTTTAGCATAAAAGGAGATGACTTGAGAGTCATTTCACACACTTCTCTCTTGATTTCACTCCACTTGTCTTGGGTTTTAGTGTGAGAAATCTAGGAGGAAGTAGCCCTAAGACGCAGGAGGAAAGGAGGCTTAACAATATGCCCTAGCCGCAGTCCTAGCCCTAGCTTCTACACGTGACCTAGACGTTGTCCTAAAGGTGCCCGAGCCGCTGTCCTAAAGAAGCCCTAGCCGCTGTCCCAAAGATGCAATAGGTGATGTCTTAAAGATGCCCTAGATGTTGTCCTAAAGAAGCCTTAAACGTTGTCCTAAAGATGCCCTAGATGCCCTAGACGCTGTTCTAAAGAAGCTCTAGACGCAGTCCTAAGGAAGCCCTAGACACAGTCGTAAGAAAGCCCTAGCAGTAGTCCATTGTGCAACACATAATGCATTAGAAAAGAGCTCATTGAGGAGGATAACTTCTGAGTTAGGCCGTAGCAAAGAAAGGAAATTCCAGCGTGGATTTCAGGACTATCTTAAGGGCAAACAGGGGTCCGAAAGTGTTGGAAGGGCGCTGTGATATTCATTGGGATAGCAGCAATAGGATGGTGTTGCTAACACATTGGAACAGCGACAATAAGATTGGGACAGCAAACACATTGGAATAGCAAGCACAATTGGGACGGCAGCAATGACATGTGGCAGCAAAGGCAAAATGGTATAGCAGCAAGGTACAGCAGGGCTACAATGGGACACCAAGGAATCATAGGAGCAGCAGTCACTAACAATGGGACAGCAGTGCTAGGAATGTGACAGCAAGGTGACACATGAAGTTTGAATGCATGATAGTGCAGCAAGATGCATGGGAAGCATGATAGCAATGATGGCATGGTACAGCAATGTTACAATGACAGCATGATAGCAATGATGGCATGGTACAGCAATGTCACTAACAGTGGGACAGCAGTATGCCACATGGGACAGCAGTGGCTAGCATGGTGCTGCTATGGCACATGGGACAGTTGTGGTAGCATGGTGCAACAATGGCACATGGGACAGCAGTGGCAGCATAAGGTGCAGCAGTATGATGTGTGCAGCATGGTTATGAGCTGCAGCATGGTGGAGCACAGTGAGGTGCAGCATGATGACAAGGTGCAGCACAATGATAGATGAAGGAGTCGCCTTGGAGAATCAATTGAAGCAGCACGTCTTCAACTGAGTTCAGCTATCTCATGTATCATCTTCTTAGAGATGATCTATGCTCTTATCTAGAAAAGTCGAAGTGTTGACTTCTGTTGTAAATATACTATCTCTCTCTCTCTCTCGCTGTTGAACTATTGAAGAACATAAAAGAAGAATTGATCAAGGGTTTCCCCAAATTGGGGTTTGTCCCTGGCTAGCGCCACATCTTGTGTCCTCTTGTCTTGGCTTGTCTTCTGTGATTTATGTTTATGTTCTATCTGCAGTTTACTTCAATGCTGATGCGATTGCTAATCTGGAAAAGATATTGAGCTAACTATGAAAATTGAAATAAATTGCTCCAAGCATAGAACATACCTAAAATTAACAGTAATTGTTCAACATTACGTGAAAATTCAAGGATCAAATGAATTCAAACAAAAAGGTAATAGCTAATGGAAATTATCAACCAGTTTGATTGAAGTTTTTCATTAGCGACCATATAAAAACACTCATAGATCAAACCATGCAAGCATAGTCAAGTACACATAGCCATGCTCACTGTCCTGTTTCTCCACTATACAGTATACAAACCATAGTTGCACATATCGCGATAATATCGAAATTATCGTAATTCGCGATATTATTGCCAAGGTCAGACTCGCCAATATTATTGTCTCAAATTATTACAATAATTTGCCCAGTCGAAATTATCACGATAATTTCAAAATTATGGCAAATAGAACAGAAGTTATCACCATGCTGCTGGAAAAGGCAATATAAAGTTCCGGTTTGGGGTTTTTTAGGGTCATTTTCGTTTTTTCTTGTGCTGAGATTGAGCTCTGAGGGTTGTGTGAGTCTTGTGACTATTTTTCATCAAGCAAACAAGGGAAAATCCATAGTTTTCTTTGCCGTCAACCGAGCATTTTTGGAGTGGATATTTACTCCAGTATGCCATATCCATATTTCCATGTACATAAAACAAATTTTGCCTTCCTTTTCTTTGTTTTCCAAGATTAGTATAAATTTAGAGTCTGCCTCTTCTTAACCTTTCTTAAATTTTGACATTTGTTCTATGTCGTAGATCCAAAATTTAAAAATTTAATCAGAGTTCTACAAAATGGCAAAGCCATTGGACCGAATGTGGGAGTATGGTGAACCATGTGAGGACGATAATAGAAAAAAGCTGAATTGCAAGCTATGTGAAATGGAAATGTTTGGCGGAATCACCCACTTGAAATACCACCTTGCCAAAATCCCAGGTCATGAAGTGGATATTTTCCCTATAGCTACCCCAGACATTGTCCTTATTGCAAAGAACTCAATTCTTGATACTGCTAGAAAGAGAGATTAGAGTGAGGAACTAAGGAATTGCTTGGGAACCACAAGCTTCTCAAGGGCGAGGGAAACCTAATCCTTGGCCATACCTTCTCAGTGCATTATTATTATCGGATTATTGTTACACAATCTAGATGTGTCATGATGATCATCTCATGAGATACATTTATGTTTGCTTTAATGTGATTTTGTATTATCTTGTCAGAAGTTATGACTGAGGACAGATATCGTATTTCAGTATCTACTATCAATGGTCGATGTACCACTTGACCAATGACATCCTATACGTTTTATTGTAGTTTTATTTTCATATTTGTGTGACAATGTATTTGTTTGATGTTGATGTTGCTTTAAAAGAATAAAAATTTGAAAAAAAATAATTATTTTTATATTTTTTAAAGTTTCCTCATAATTTCATATATTTTCCCTGATATTGCCTATAACTTAAATTTTGGAACCCTGGTGATAAATTGCCAATAACGATAAATATAACATTGATACAAACTACTCCATAAAACATGTTCCATAGACTAATACAGAGGAAAGCCTTCCAAATAAAACAAGATTCAACGCGAAGTGGTGTAAAATTTGTCTGACCATACCATTGAAACAAAACTTACGACTTAGTGCTAGAGATGTACCTATATTATACAAAAAAATGATGCAAAATAGGCAGCACAAGAAAGCTTGTTGAGCAACCAATCCATTTAAGATCACTCTATCAGATGAAAGCAATGAGAAAGAAATCCACACAACATTCAAGTTTGAGAAGCAGATCAAATTGCAACAAACAAAATCCAAAGAGTTATAACCAGCGAAAGGCCTGTCCAGTGTCAACTAAGTGTTGTTCTTCGTAGATAGACTTAGCCACATCTTGGTGGGGGTTTGGGGGATGGCCCCCGAATAAAGGGGGTCCAGGGGGTGAGTCATCTCCCTGGTTGGGACAGCATGGGAGAACAGTGGGCCCCTCATCCAAGAGTTCGGGTGTGGAGCACCCAGGGAAAAAAATTGGTTTGTTTTGTGCTTTTTCAGCCCATTGTAATCTAATACAAGCTGCAAAATATCTAAAATACTAGCCTTTCTTAGTCCAATTAACTAGATTAGAAACAGATGGCTTGAATTTTCTAGAAAGTTGTACAATAGGATTTATTTTACAGGTCTTTTTATCACGTCAGGTAAAGATTCATTCTCAAAATCTGCTGTCATGCACTTCACGTAGATTTTTCTCTATCTTTGAATGTAAAATCATAAAGTTTGTCCATGAAACTATATTCTAGTGGTTGAAGCAGGGTGTCACCAAACTAATGACCCAGGTTTAAACCTGAACAAGCATACAGCCCTGGATTATAAGTTGGCTGAGTTTAACTGGTTTCGTATGCAGCATTAATCAATAAAAATATTCATAAATGTTACCACATACTTGCAAATTCACGGGGAGTTCTGCATTTGCTTCTGGTGCAGGAACAGCTCTGCCTTCCCGATCCCTGATGCCTGTCTTCCTTGTGCCATCACCACTACGAACTTTTCCGCTGGCTGCTCTTTGCCTTTACAACACAATCAAAATGTATATTATCTTTCTAAAATGCATACATGCTCTTCCAAACATCATCTACAAATCCAGCAATGCTCTTGCAATACTTTCACGCATGGGTAATCCAAGGATACTGGATAACTATAAAATCCACGAAATGTTCAACACAACTATTTCAGGTAAAACTAAAAAAGGAATGATGTAATCTATTGCTTAAAGGCTAAACATGAAATGCAGAGATAATGCTGTAAATTCCCACCCAACCTAACTATTATTTGACTATGATTTGTACAAGTATGCCTTCATAAGCAGTTCAAAAGATACCTTCTAGATTCTCCATCGCGCATTTTTGCATCCATTTCCTTGCTTGGAGGATACTGAGGCAAGCTTGATGGATCACAAGCATAAGGCTTGGTCGTGAAAAACTGATAAACACAAGAAAGATAAAATGATTATTCTCTATGATATTCCTATAGATTCTAACCTGCAAATAAAATCCAAACTAACATACATATTCACCAGTTTAATAATAAAGCAAACGTAAATTCCATTTCATCCACACATCTTAGATAGCTTGGACAATTTTTGGCACCAGCATGTCAGATCAAGAACCCATATCAGAATGAACTTTCAAATTATCCCAAGCTAGCAAAATCATTAAAAATGTGTTGTTCTTACATATATACTGCTACCATATCGGGATTGTAAGACTTATATCTACAAAAAAGTAATGACCTCGAAAATAATATAATACGTGGAAAGTTGACACCAAAATTTTAAATTTATCAGATACAAGTGTGAATTCTACACAACTATTTGATATTTAATATATAAGCTCAAATAGAACTTTTTGACAAACAGTTTCATAGAATCTTTTAGTTTTTACCCGTAAGGTCAACATAATAGACAAATAATGTATTTATCTTAAATCATCAGAAAGTCAACACACTGCATCAGAATGTCATTCTTAAAAGCATACCCATGGGCTTTAAGCCAGTGTTACATGGGGATGCATCCCCAAGGGTAAGGGACACACTCCCTGCATGCTGAGAATGGGGGTACTCCAAGGGGGGACAGTGGGAGGGTTCCACCAAGTCCTTCCTTGAGGGGAGCATAAGGAAATGCATAAGGGAAGACTCCCTTCAAAAATGGAAACATCCCCACCTAAAAAGATATGCTTCGGTGTCCCCTTTGACCAATTTTGACAATGCTGTAACAGCAGAAATATTGCTGCTGGATATTTACTTTTAGCTTTTTGGTCATAGTTAAAACTTAAAACCTCGAGCATTTGCCATACTTTGCCATTGGATATTGTGAGTATAGTGACTTATTCCTTGCTTCTGTTGGATAGTAAATACCCCAAACATTTGTTATTGCCTTGCTTCTGGTTGTGAATCGTGATGTTGCTGCTGGAAGAAAATACTCAGATGACAGAACTGAATCTTGCCCCTCATATTGTGTGAGGCCCTATACCTGTGTTCTTCATCACACACATCGGAGATTTTCAGGTTGATGGGGCAGTTTATTGACTCAAGGACATTATGGTTTACTCACACTTTTCTCAACAATTCCCTTGTGACATTATCGACCACCTTTATGGTGAGTTCTAAGGTTTTTGAAGCAGAGCTGTTATGTTGTTTATATCTTCAAGGCACATCACCATGGTGGGCATTGTTTCCGACGGATTATTATGGGTTATACCATGGTGAGATGATCTGCATTATCTCCCTAGTCCACATCATTAGCTCTGGTTTGGAGACTTACATCTAGTGCATGTAATGTTTGAGGGTAATGCATAACATTGTTCACACATCTGATTGACCCTTCACACATTTATGGAAAGAGATGCACATCAACTAAGAGTTTCCACAGGTATTATTGGTCAATTATTGCTATTTGATGTTGTGGATTGATTCCTTTGTTGAAAAGTAACTAGGTTCGGTCTTCATAATGACGTGTAATTGTGATTTTATGTAATTGATAGACGAAAAATAAAATTATTATTATGCTTGTCTCATGGGTTTCATGAGCAAGGAATTTTATTTTAGTGATGGCTCCCGTTGAGAGCCTTTAGGATTTGTCATAAAAGACAATTTGAGTCTATGTCATGTATGAAGGGCCCTTCTTGGGCATACTACCTTTTATATGCGTCATTAGATAAGTATAAATAGCCCTCCAAGACCAAGCAAAGTATCCTCCTCATGCCGGCTTCAAAAAGAATAATGTAAATTCCCCAAAGGACATGTCAACTCACATACACTCATGTCGGCTCATATACAGGGGCAAACAATTATTTATAGGCAGCTCCACCTCATTTCAGAAGGCAGATTTCGGTAAAGTTTTCAGTGATGGTCTGCGGTGGACAGAAGTGCGATAAGGGAGATAGAAGCCTCCCATAACCAGCGAAGTGAAGGACAGGAAGAGCGAGGTTCTTAGGGTACTTTATGGGACTGTTTTAAGGGCAGAAAACGCCTATACACACTAGAAGTTTGTTACAGCAGTAAGGGATGAAAAGAAATCTATTGCAGCAGTGAAGGCCGAGGAGAGGAGAAGTCTGTTGCAGCAGTGGTGCAGTCCTCCTAGGGAAGCCGAAGTGGAAGAAGGTCGAAGGTCCAAAGCAGAAGAAAGCCAAGGTTGAAGAAGAAGTCGAGAAGGAGGAAGAAGCAGAAGGTTGACTATCATTGACTAAGGATCTTGTGTCTTGGTCTTGGAGTGGCAGATAGGTCAAGGGTCTTGGTCTTGGTATTTGTCATTTGGAATCTCTATAAGAAGAATTTGTTCAGGTTTTCCTCTCAAAGAGTGAGAGGTTTTGGCCTTCACTGATAACCTATATTTTGTGTCTCGTCTCTTTATGGATTATGCATTGGTAGTTGTTTGATGAAGAAAAACACTAATAACCTAAGTAAAAGAAGATCCCAATCTAAAGAAGTAAAAAGCACTCACAAGCAGTTACTAATAGAAGAGAAATCACATAATTACTATGCCCTAAATTTCTCAACATGGTATCAAGGCTAAGGCGACTAAGTCAAGGAAGGGCATCTTATCAAGGGACACTCAAGGATCAAATTTCAAGCAAGGCATCAAAGCAAAGATCATCTTGAAGTCAAAACCCTAGATCAAAGAAGTCTGCAAAGAAATATTGGGATCATCATCAAAGGGGAGAAGGCCAAAACCCTACATCTACTCAAGTTAAAGCGTTTTGAAGACTATTCATCCAAAGGAAGCTAGAGCAAAAGACAGTGTCATCTCAATCTCTGTGGGATCAAGGATCATTCTTGAAGAAAACTACCTTCATCAAGGAGAAGTTTTCTATCCTCTATATCATCATCAACATCAAGAAAGCAACAAGAAGGAGCATCCTATCAAGTAAGTATATTTATGTCCACATCTGAATGTGTCAAAATGTCTTTTTGCAAGGAAAGCAACAAATTGGTTGGGGCTTCAAACTTTCTTGCATCGAAGAAAAGAACAAACCTGAATCTCATTGAAAATGAGGTGATGGAAAATGTCAAAGGATCTATCACAAAACCAAGAGACAAAGATGACTTAAAGGATTCTTGTAGAATCCATCAAGGATCCCCTCATCCCATATGTATCTAAACTCGAAACTTCAAAAGAATTCTATGACAAACTGGTAGAGTTGTATTCCATAAGCACTGCTAGAGAAGTCATCTCATTAAGGCAAGAACTCTGTTGGAAATAATACTGAGAGGGGGGGTGAATCAGTATTATCACGTCAATAAAACTTTTTCATTTTTCATACTCAGATTCATATACGCGACCTCGGTTAAGGATATCCGCGTATATACGCGACTGTGTTAAATGCAACCAGCGTACATGCAGTAATCTTATGATTCAGTTAACTTATCTTCATTAAATGCATCAGAACATTATTAACCATATTAACAGTAATCAGGTGCAGTAAAACAGAACAGATCATCACACATAAAGAGCACACATGAACACCATGATATAAGGTGGAAACCCAATGTGGGTGAAAACCACCTGCTGTAATTTGTTTCTATCGTCCATTAATAAGAAACTTCTTTTACAATGTACTGGTGCAGTCCTTTACCAGTACGCAGGCTTCTACCTGCAAAAGGCTACAACCTTCTTAACTCTTGTACTAGCCGTTCCATTTACTAGTACGTAGGTGCTGGCCTACTTCACTCGTTCTCCAGCTACTCCTGGAAGGGAGCTACAACCCCCTGGCTCTTGTACTGGCCAATATGTTTACCAGTACGTAGGTGCTGGCCTACGATCATCCAGGGACCACGTTTCATCAATTTTCAGACTGGATCCATAAAACAATCACCATTACAATACAATCAATCTCTGAATCACCCAATACTGAAACCCTGTCACAGAACACAAACCAGAGCCCACAACTCTGCAACAACCACTAGAATCAACAACAACCTGAAACACCAAATCTCATAATGCATACGCTACTTGGACGAACCCAACCTGCGTGTATACGCGCTTTTACCAAAGACAACCCGCGTATAGATCTGCAAATCTACCTCATATCTCTGCAGCTATTTCAGACATCAGAACAAACCCAAATCATAACATTCATACAATAACCATGCGTCAATAGATCTAGTCTATCCATACTCAAACCATATAAAGATAATCATTCCAAGGCTTGAGATCCCAATCCATCATTCATCATCCTTGACATGAGTGCCTCCTTCGTTCAGATCAAGCAAGGCATCACCAACCCATAACCAGCATCTAGATCTCACACTTTATCAGATGTTCATCACTTACTCACCCTTTTTCACCTTCTTGGCCTAATGATCTTCTCCTTATATAGGTTTAGGCTTCTCTCAATACCATGGTCCAAAACCATGTAGAATCAATACCATGAACCCAATACTTGGGGTCATCACTTTGGACCAAATACTATGGACCAATACCACGGACCAATACCATGGTTTCCGACATGTACGCGCCTTTCCTTCTGAGAACCCGCGTGTATACACGTACGCACCTTTTGCTTCGCTAACCCGCGTATATACGCACTTTCGTCACGGTCAACCTGCGTATACCTCTCTCTTGACTTGCTGCATTCTGATCTGTCATCTGATTGAGTTGCCATCACTTGTATCAAACCTCTGAGTGAGTTGCCATCAAGGACAACACCTGAATCATGATGCCAACAGCCTGCTCCACGAAATCCCTCTCCAACACAATCTGAAGCTCAGCGCCAGCCCTGCTGGCCTCTACATCAGTGTGAAACCCTCTTAATTAGCCTACTGAGGTTCTGCGCAGCTGCTTTGGCTCTCTGCGTCACTCCTACAGCCTCTACGTGGTTGACACAGGCCCTTTTGGCTCTGTGCAGTCTTTGCTGCCTTTGCGTGGCTTCCTCTGGCTCTGCATCTGCCTCTCTCTGCTTTTGTGTTGGTCTCTTGGCACTGTCCTTGCCTCTCTGCCTTGTACTCACTGTCCCTCTCTGCAACTGATCACTGATTCTATCTCTCTTAGCAAACCTCTAGAGAATAGAATGATTGATCACTCTGGTGCGTTCTCCAAGCGACCCTCTAGCCTCCTCTTATACTTTTCTCGTTGACATATCAATGATCGAGATTAAGTCCCTAATCGACGGCTAAGATTAGATCTGGCTTGATCCATGTCTTTTGGACCATTCTGACACAGTTTTATATTAATTCACATTAATATTCTAATTTCCCTAAGTTTAGATTTAGGGACTCCATTAAAAATATTAATTATTTTAATATCTCCCAAATTGTTTAGAATCTGCCCAAACCCTTTTTGGGTATTGGAGATCTCATGTGCCCTAACCTCTCCACCAAATTTTGTGGCTAGAGCACATCCGATGCTACCCCAAATCAACAAATCTCACTAATTTCTTCCACTGAGTGATATTCTCTATACTGGATAGTTGACAATATCCAAAGTTTGTATTCAATTTTACTACTGCATAACAATAAAACGCTCGGAACTGCTGCATCGGTTTTCCCGCATTGGGTTTTTCCGGGGACATTTGTCAAAAAATAATGGTGTCATTGTGTTGGATCTATTTCTTGTTCAGTTTCTTGTTTCCGCTTATAAATTTAAATGGTGTAGGCTGCAGTGTGTATTTCAATTTGTGCCATAGAACACTGCAAATAACTTGTTCATGTAAATTAACAAGTAGAAGAAATATTATTAGTTGCTGCAGTAGGAATTTGGGCATCCAAATTTTCACATGGAATCAGAGTTGCAGGTGAAGCAAGAAGAACAGAGCCGGAAGACCCAGTGCTGAAGGAAGAAGGGAATTCGAAATTCCTGCAAAGGCAACAATTTGAATCTCCCTAGAGGGATTGCACAGTCCAGACCGGAGGGCAAAGATTTCCAAGGTAAGTCTCTCTCTGAGTGAGTTGACAGAGAGGTAAGACTTCCAAGTCGAAGTTTGCCAGCGTCAGAGGGAGCAGCGCAACTGATCCAACGAAGAGGGGTCTTCTTTCTAGTGGGATGTATTTTTCTATAGGCAGTTGCTGGGTAGAAAAGACGTTAGAGGGAAGAATTAGACACGGTTGAGGGAATTTCTTCCTCAGAGAATTCCTAGCCAAGGAATTCAAATTCTCACAAGCTGAGCAGTAGCAAGGGGCAACATATCTATTGACTCCAACTAAGAGTGCGTAGGCTAGCCCAACAAAAGCGAAGAGGAGAGAGGAGGTCATTGGACTTTCTATTTGGCAGAGATGGCAGCCAGTGGACTGAGAGATCAGGACAAGTTGGGTGGGGCATCCAACTATGTGATCTAGAAGGCAATGATGTCGTGCCTTCTAGATAAGCATTTTCTCAAAGTCTATGTCGACAGCGTGTTGGATGAGCTCACGGATCCAGATCCGCTCAAGAAGTACAAGGGAGATATGGCAAAGACGAAGAGGATGATCCTAGATGGGGTGAAGGATCATGTAATATGTCACATTGCTAGCAGAGGGACTGCTAAGGAGATGTGGGATGCATTGTCTATCCTATATCAGGGATCTTCTGAGTAGTGGAAGATGTACCTTGAGTAGAAGATGAGATCTACACAGATGCAGAAGGGGGAACACATTGATCCGTTCCTCAGAAAACTTCAGGATACCCAAGATGAATTAGCAACTGTGGGGTCAACACCTCAAGGTTCCGACATGGTTAAACTGGCTCTCAGCTCTGTCTTAGAGGAGTGGCAAGTCTTTGTCCAGAGCATCCTGGTCAGAGCGACTTTGCCAAACTGGGACGAAATGTGGGCAATTCTTAAGCAAGAGGAGCTGAGAAGGGACTTGGTCAAGTGTAAACTTGACGAAAGAAGTGTTGATTTGGGGTAGCATTGGATGTGCTCTAGCCATGAAAATTGGTAGAGAGGCTAAGGCACATGAGATCTCCAATACCCAGAAAGGGTTTGGGCAGATTCTAAACAGTTTGAGAGATATTAAAATAATTAATATTTTTAAGGAGTCCCTAAGTCTAAACTTAGGGAAAATAAAATATTAATACGAATTAATATAAAATTGTGTTAGAATGGTCCAAAAGTCATGGATCGAGCTAGATCTAATCTTAGTCGTTGATTAGGGACCTAATCTCGGCTGTTGATTTATCAATGAGAAAAGTATAAGAGGAGGCTTGAGGGTCACTTGGAGAACACACTGAGTTGATCAAGATAACGACTTTCTGGGGCTGGGTTTGCTGAGGAAGTTGAGAGAGTGATCAGAGTTGCAGTTAAGGGGTAGTGAATATAGAAGTAGAGGGATAGAGATAGCACCACGAAGATTAGTGCAGTAGCCGAGAGTGAGGGACGTAGAACTAGCCAGGGGTTCACGCAAAGCCAGCCAGGGCTCACGCAGAGCCAGCCAGGAGCTGCGCAGTGCCTCAAAGGGCCAGCGTGGGTGACGCAGAGGGTCAGAGGGCTGACGCAGTACCTCCAGAGGCTGACGTAGGCCAAGGTAGAGTGACATTGGGCAAACGTTGGGCCAGAAAGGGCTAACGTTGTACCTAGAGGCTGACGCTGGGGTCTTGTGGGGAAGATTGGAGCTGTGAAGCTGTCAGAGTGTTTATCCGGGGTTTCAGCCGGAATATCTGCTTCCAAATAGAGAGGTACTACTGCCGAGATTATTCTCTGTTGGGTGAGCCGGTTTTGGCACCTAGATTGTATTTAGAAATTGCGTAATAATAAAACCCTCAGATAGCTACACTGGTTTTCCCGCATTGGGTTTTTCTGGGGACATTGGTCAAAAAACAACAGTGTCACTTGTGTGCTTGTTTTGTTTCCTTTAGTTGATGATTTGTAATGTGTTGAGTATGTACTTGTATTTATTTTCAATATTTACATGGTAAAAAACTTGTTAATTAATTAGAACAAGTAGGCAGAAATAATTAAGAGAACTACACGAAGGGTTTCTAACAGTTAGACTTAGAAATTCCAACAAGAAGCAGCAGTGGGTCGAAGCCCAAGGAGGAGGAAGTAAATGCAACCCTTGCATCCAAGGGGCAACAAGAGCAGCAGAGGCAGAAGAAGGACGTCTTGAAGATCAAATGCTTCAGGTGTGGTGAAATGGTCACTACGCAACATAGTGTCCTCTCAGGAAGAAGGACAAAGATGAGAAGCATGATCCGAAGGTTGCAGCCACGAAGATTGAGGAGGATGAGTTTTCTATGATAGCCGAGATACCTCCAGGAGGGAGGTGGGCTGATTTAGAGTTGGAGTTCGAAAGAGCTATAGATGGGCATGATCCTTGAGGAGCCCACCTCATGGATTAATTCCTTGCTACGAGAGCCTAGAACAAAGCTAGCAGGATGGACTAGGCCAATTGATGCAGAGGAGTGTAGTAGTGAAATTTGCAGTGGCTAGTAGCACCGGAGACTGAGCAATGGAGAGTAGAGTTGGCAGCAGTGCAGATGGCACAGAGTAGTGGTCAGCAACAACACAAAGGCTTCAGAGGGTCAGTGTAGAGACTAGCAGCAGTGAGACTCTAGCAGCGAGATGCATCATACTGAACACCAGTTCAGTTATTTGGGATGCTTTTCCGTTGCTGATGCAGTAGCAACAACAGTTGGAGAAGGTTGTAGTGCAAATGCAGTTGGCAGTGGCAGTGCTAGCAGCAACACAGATGCAGAATTGAGAGGGAGTTGTAGTACGGATGCAGTGTTGACAGTGGCAGGGTCAACAACAGTACAAATGCAACATTTGTGCAGTTGTTGGTGGACAGGATGTTAGACATCAACAACGCAGAAGGAGATGTTACAGAACAGAGTGATGCTTCAGCAGGTGGCATTGCTAGAGCAGATTCCTTGCTAAGAGGGAGTGTTGATTTCTGGTAGCAGTAGATGTGCTCTAAGTCTCAAACTTTGCAGGGAGGCTTAGACACATGCATTCTCCAACACCAGAAATCGTTTTGGGAAATTTTACCTGGAGACAGTTTTATTAAAATAATTAATTATTTTTAATGCGACCCTAAGTCTAAACTTAGGAAATTAAATAATTAAAGGGTATTAATATAAACTGTGGGTGAAACTTCTAGAAGAAGGCGAAATCAAGTTAATATGATCCTAGCCATTGGTTAGAATCTAATCTGGGCACTTGGAGAACACTCCGAGAGTTGATCAGTCAGATCGAATTGCTGAGGCTAGAGTAGCGCAGTGATTTCATGGTGATCACGTAGAGAGAGGCATAGATAGTTTTTGGTTGGAGAATCTTCTCATGAGCCAAGAATACTTAGCAGAGAGGCAAAGAAAGACGTAGAGGAGGTAACGCAGTGCCCATTGAGGGTGACGCAGAGCCACGAAGGGCTCACGTAGAGCAACGCAGTGTCTTTAGTGCATAAGTCCAAAATTTAGCTGGGAGTTCGATGTTTTGAACCGGGAGGGCTGAAGTCGAGGCTCCTGAGAGCAAATTGATCCAGTAGAGGAAGTGACGTAGTTCTTCCGAGGCAGTGACGTAGGCCCATTTAGTGATTGCGTAGGGACAACGCAAAAGTAGTTGGGGACTCGTTGTTTTAGTTGTTGGATTAGCCGGGACTTGCAGTGTAGTGTGAGGTAATCTCACTAATTTCTTTTGTCGAGTGATATTCCCTATACTGGATAGCCAGAAAGACATCCAGAGTTTGTATTCAGATTTACTATTGCATAATAATAAAACCCTCAGAGTTGCTGCACTAATTTTCCCGCTTTGGGTTTTTCTGGGGACATTTGTCCAAAAATAACAGTGTCATTGTGTTGGATCTATTACCTATTCAGTTTCTTGTTTCCGCTTATAAATTTAATTGGTGTAGGCTGCAATTTATGTATTTCAATGTTTGCCGTAGAAAACTGCAAATAACTTGTTCATGTAAATTAACAAGTAGGAGAAATATTATTAGTTGTTGTAGTAGGAATTTGGGCATCCAAATTTTCACACTTCGTATAGCCCTAAAGGGAGTAACTAGGTTACCAAAGAAATTTACGCTTCCTATTATTGCAATTTGATGACTTATCAAGGCAATTATATAGATAATATACCCTTAGGAACATTCGTTCACTATACTAGATATGTAACATATGCAAAACCCTCACAAAATCAAATTCGCACTTCAGTTAGGGTAGAAACATAGATTTGACGAGCAAAAATTCCATACATTATACACGTGACATTAAATAGAGAAATAGACCCATGAAAAAGCACTTACAAGTACAATGAATATATCTAACCATCAAAGAGAGACAAAATCAAAGCTCCGAGACCAAGACAAGATTTCTAAATGTCAAAATGCATCAAAGATTATCCAATTCATCCTCCAATAGGTATAGCGAAATTCCAGAAAAAATAAAGATCCAAATTCAAGTGATGATGATAAGAGAATGAGCCTCTCATCTATTTATATCATCCTCCAAGGGTTCAATTTTCCTAATTAGGCCTAATGATGCCCCAACTAATAAAATAATGTACAAAATAACATTACTTGGTGACAAGCTCACCAAGATAGCTCCATAACATGGAAATATGCCTCTCAAGAGGGATTAAATGATAGATACAATAGGTCGAAGGTCCATTGGAAGGTCTAATGGAGTCCAATATGTGCCAAAATGAGTGGAAGGGCTCCAAATTAGTGACAAGGGGGGTGGCCCCTTGATCTCCAAGCGAATGACCTGTGGTGCTCCCAAGTGGCTGTGGGGGCACAAAACATCCTCATGGGTCTCCAAATAGAACGAACTAACCTGTATCCCATATGTAATGGTTGGAAGAGTGATGCAAGCCCTCCCTTTGTCTCCCATGGTGAGACATAACCTCATCTGGGCCTTGGATCAGCTGCCAAGTGTGTGGTGCAAGAGTGTAGCCCACTGGGCAAGGTGGTCCAAGTGCATCATCATCATGAAATAAGTGGGAAACGAATGAGCAATGGATGGTACTGATGGATCCCATGATGTGGCAATCTGCTCTCTGCTATAATGGAGGCCCATGGCTCACACTCACCTTACAAATGCTAATATGACCCTCTAGGGGGCTTGGACCCCGTATAGGGAGATCAAACCCCATATGAAGACCCACTTGCAATCCTGTATAAGATCCAATGCGTCTTCTCACCTTCTAGTTCAACAAATCATTAGTGCAATTGAGTAAATGAGCTTACAAATCATAGAACCAAGTGGAAACTTCATAGTGGCATGCCCTTCCATAATGGTAAAGAGGGTGCAAGTGTCTCCAAGTTCAAGAAGAAGGTTAACCAAGGACCCTATTAGGTTGGTTTCAACCTCTAAGGGAGTGACAAGTCCATAGTGCATCCATCAAGAGGCAGGTGTCATGTGAATAAATGATGGAACAAAGCGGGGCATTAGGGGAAGGCTCCAGGCCACATGCCACAGTACAAGTGTAGCTATGATAAGGGAAGCCCAAATTTGGGTGTATAGATATAGGAGGGAGCAATTGTGGTACATGAATTACCCCGACCTTTGTTTTTCCACCTTTCTTCATATGCCTTTTGCCTTATTGATTTTTGTTTTTATAACTGCTCGGGGCTTTAGAGGATGAGAGCATGATGTTCATGATATAATAGTGAATACCCCTTTAAGGTTGAGTAGTTCATCACCCACCAGGGGTTGGGATAATCATGGGTTCCTTAGTGATTTAGGGGGCTCATATAGGGGCCCTAGGAACTAGGGTGATGGCCATATTGATAGAGGGTGGAGCTCATGTCGGGTTTTGCCCACGTGCTAAATTTGTATGTCTCGACCATCTTTTTCATTTTGTGGTACATTTCTTGTTGATAGTGGCCAAATTATGCTTTTTACTTTGTTTTTAGCCGCATCAACCTTAGGGTTATCATTCCAGGCCTGACCCAGGGTGTGGACAAGGTGAGGGGAAGGCTAACACCTTGTGGACCCGATGGACAAATGTGGACCTGGATGGGAAATATATGAAAAAGGGTTATAAATTATAATGAGCGGAGGGGAGTGATGTATATCGTGTCGAGAAGCGGGACCACACAACCAAAATTAGGATTTCCCATGTAGTGGCACTCCTAAAGCTAGTAGCCAATAAAGGAGATCCCACGAGACTAGGATAAAAGGTTAACGACCAAGTTGGATAGAGGATACAAGAGTGCAAACCAAGCCCATTCTTTTCGCCGAATCCCCCCATTAATCCATGCCTAAAAGTGTCCATGATAAGTGAGCAAAAATACCCAACTACATAATGAAAACCATACCTTCAGGGTTGGAGGCCCACCTTCAAACATACGATCATAACATATGGGCGAGGGAGCACAATGGCTAGCTCAGGTGGCCGAGATGGTGGCACATCGGGCTATCTGGTGGCTGCAAGGTGCTGCTGGCTGCCCGCTGAGGACCATCTAGGAGAAAAATTTTCCCCTATGGATATCACCCATAGGTGGTGGGTAATAGTACCATAGTCATATATGCCCTTAGGTTCGCATGGAGTCAAGATTAGTAGAGAGCCTTAGGTTCGTATAGTTTCTATAGAGAATTAGATACCTCACAAGTGTTGATTTGGGGTAGCATTGGATATGCTCTAGCCATGAAAATTGGTGGAGAGGCCAAAGCACATGGGATCTCCAAGACCCAGAAATGGTTGGGGCAGATTCTAACCAATTTGGGAGATATTAAAATAATTAATATTTTTAATGAAGTTCCTAAGTCTAAACATAGGAAAAATAAAATATTAATGGGTATTAATATAAAACTAGGTTAGAAGGGGCCAAAAGTCATGGATCAAGCCAATTCTAATCTTAGTTGTTGATTAGAGATTTAATCTCGGCTATTGATGGACCAACGAGAAAAGTATAAGAAGAGGCTTGAGTGTCAGTTGGAGGACACACTAAGGGAGATAGGTCAGTTCGATTTCTGGAGCAGGGTTAGCTAAGAAATTCGAACTAGTGGTCTGGAGAGCAGCAAGAGGCAGTGAGTACATAACAGAGAGTCAGGAACAACACCAGAAGACCAGTGTAGAGGTTGGAGAGGCAGACGCAGAGGCAACAACAAACTGCGCAGTCACTGGAGGGCTTGCGTGGGTGACGTAGAGAGGCAGGGGCTGACGCAGAGTGTCTGGGAGCTACGCAGAGGTCAGCCAGGTTGACGCAGACATGGGAGAAGTGCTGAGATTTTTTCTCTCTGTTGGGTAAGCCAATTTGGCGCCCTGTTGTACTGAAGAATTGCTGAATAATAAAATCCTCCCTTGTTGCACCAGTTTTCCCACATTGGGTTTTTCCGGGGACTGTTGTCCAAAATATCTGTGTCGATGTGTTGATTCTTGTGCATGTGTTTGTTTCTGTATTATGGTGTGATATCTGCAGCAGAATTTATTTTAGTGTTTATTGAAGGAATTTCATAAATAACTTATTGGAAAATAAGTAGGTAAAGTAAATCAGTTGTTGCAGTGGTAGAATTTTCACAAGTCTTTCCGGGTTAGCATATTTACACAAAAGATAGGTGTCTCAGGTAACAACTTTCCATAGGTGGTAAATGCCACAGGTCCACAGGTCCACAGTTTTCATAGAGGATAAGTGCCACAAAGAAACTTCGCATTGAATTTGGTGACTGTATCTTCAATTCGGCCCTTCCAGATCTTGAGGACAGAGCAAATTCAATGAGCCAATGCTGCTCCTTAATCCTAGCTCTGATAGTAGTGTTGAAATTCAGTTGTAAGATTAAATTTCTAGTCATGATAATTACTTGTGAAGATGTTTTAGTGTTCTTCTTAGTTTTTGTTTTTTTATTCATCAAGCAATTACCATTCAAATACAAGAAAATAGAGATCATAGTGCACAAGAATCAAGAGGTGCAAGAGATTAGGCCAGAGGCCAGGGCAAAACCCACAAGGGGAAAACCCATCAATCCTTATAGATTCTTCGTCAGCAAGAGAAATCCAAGTCAAACTAACTAATGATCCATGTGCCAAGTCAGCCCTCCAAACTCTGCCATGTTTAATCCATAAGATAGTCCACCAATCAGCCATGTCTGTCCTTAAATGCCTCTGAAAATTGCATCATCATGTACCTTTGAAACTCACATCATCACGGTAGAATGTGCTTCTGAAACTCACATCATCACGGTAGAATGTGCTTCTGAAACTCACATTAATATGTAATTCTGAAACTCCAATTATCACAATAGAATGTGCCTTTGAAACTTACATCAATATGTAATTCTGAAACTCGCATTATCACAGTAGAACATGCCTCTGAAACTCACATTTACACGGAGAATTACACCACAGGAAATCACATCATCATAGGGGAATATGTCACAGAAAATTCACATCAGAAAGAACCTTAGATCTTTGTGTATTACAAACAATAGGATCCTCAGAACCTTCGTATATGTATGCTCAGATTTCATGCTACATATCCGAATTGTCTTCCACAGATGATATCTGAACTAGCTTGGCAAATCGTAGAGGATAGGTGCCAATCTATAGTTGTTCCTGCATCCGAAAGGACACGTCTTTTGGGCAGGCCGAGTTGTCTTCTGGAGGGCCACTTGTTAGATTGGAGGACAAATGACGCTTTTTCAAAAATTCAAATTTGCTTCTTCTACAAGGGTCAGGAAGAACGTTCCCTTTTACATTTTTCTTTTGACCAAAATAAAGCACGGAGAACATGCTAGGAAATAATAAATTTTTCTTCTTTTGTTTTTACATAAAATACATCATGATACAATGACAATTATGAAGACTGGACCAAGTTACAACTTCAACAAGTAGACTCGCACATATGCCCAATGAAAGGCAGTTACTTAGGGAAAGTGTTACGATAGCAGTAATAAATCCCAATTGAACAATGTATGAATGCCTTGTATAATTTTTGTTATTATTTAAATAATAAAAAATAAATTGAAGAAAAATTGGAGTCGAATAAAGTTATTATTCTAAGTAACAACTTTAAACAAATAACAGGTAAGTTAAAAACAAAGTCAATTTTTTTTACTATAAAATAAGAAATAACGATAAAAATACTCCATAGTGAATAATATGGTGGCACTCTAAAGAGAATTGTTTTATTAATATTGTCTATTCCATATTATTCATCTTGTTCATAGTGAATAATTTGAATGCCTTGCATAATTTTGGTAATTAACGGTTTCTTGAGGAGTTGTAGTGGCCAATTCTACAATAGGAAAAAAAATGACATCAATATTAGATTGGAGGACCTAGAGAAGTGATGGGAGTCCGCTAGATGCATTTGATGTTTGATGGTTGGACAAATGGGAAGAGTAGAAACCTTCTTAATCTATATGCTATTGTTAATTAAAGGGAACTGCTCCTTGTATAGTTTTAATAAGAAGCAGTTCACAGATTTTAAACTATTTGTTTTCTCAAATAGTTTAAGTGAAATCCTCCTGTATTATTAATAGTTATAATAATACTACTACTTGACCTCTAAATTGAAGGGAACTTCTCATTATTAAAATTATTCATGATAAATGTAATAAAACCCTAAAATCAATAACAAATAAAAATATTAGCATTTAACTATGGTTGCTCAAATGCTTAGAAAATAAAATATTCACATAATAAAGGAACACCTTTTGAGATGGAATATACCCACTTCATAATGTCCAACTTGAGCATAAAAATAATATAGCACTGAAATTTAGGAGAAATGGCAGCCCATAATTTTCATAGCCATTGAGAAACTAGGACTTCTAGGCCAACATATAGCAAAGGCTATTTTGAATGACTGCATTCATTTATAATTACAAATACACCTCCACACCTTTGTCCTTGCCTTGAATGATTGTGGTGTTAAGGCAAGACAGAACAAGGGGCATAACTTCAAGGTCTCTTGCCACAACCTATAACTGCTACGAAACTCCAAAGATCTTCTGTTGTGCTGCGCGGGAGGAAATCTCATGAAAATGTGAAAAACTCCTGCAATTTCAGAGAGAAACAAACCCCATATATACCCCCATTGGAGTCATAACTGGTTGAATAATTGATAGCAACCAATTACTAATGTATATAGATAAAATATATCAATGGTGAATAATGTCATGTTCTAGCTGTTTCATGGATCTGATTTTCTATTTCAAAAATGTTTAAGGGAAGCATATTTTGTTTCCTAGTCATTTGAATATATATGCATTTGTCTTCACGTCTATCCATCTATCTAAATGTTTCTTTCTTGTATCATGAATATTCCTATTTCATCTTTTTTATTATGTGTGCACACATGCACACACATATTATTTCTGTGCAATCTTATGTGGAGTTTCAACTAATCTTTGCAGCATTGTACAACGAAAGGTTGTTTGTCTGCTCAATTTATTTGTTGGTTATTGTCATTTGGTTGATATACATTGAAAATGTTGTTTATATAATTGATAAAAATGGGAACCATGGAATAACTTGGCATGCAATAGAAAGTTGCTTGGCTGATTGGCTTATGGGTAACTTTCTAACCATTTTTCTTTGGTATGTTGTGACATTTGATGTAGGTTGAGATATACTCAGGCAGGCCTCACCAAATAAGGATTCACTTGTCCTTTATAGGACATCCTCTTTTAGGTAAATTCCTCTGTTAATGCTATCTTCATTTGCTTCATATTAGATTATTTTTCATTGTTATTTTAGAATTTGGCTATGAATAGAAACCATCTTCGTTCCTCATGATTTCAATGTAAAGGATGGCTGACTTATTAGCATCTCTCATGATTTCAAAGTAAAATATGGCTGACATGTTTCATTTTCAAATGATAAATAATAAGGTGGATCCTTTGTCATCTTGATGAGACTTTGATTGTCACGATGTAAAGTTGTTGGCTGCATTTACGCAATGTTAATTTTCCCATGTTCTATGCTGTAACAATCACTTTAACAAATTCTTCTTTCAGTAGCAATCACTTTTTCCAATTAATTTCAATCTCCCAATGACAGTGAGCAATTGTAGATAGAACAATAAACAATATGCACAATAGAAGACAACCAAGATCAATAGAGACACAGATTTTTGGTCAAAGACCAGGGAAAAACCCCACAAGGGGAGAAACCCTAACCAGATTCTTCTTCTATTAGATGTTCATCAAATGTTCAGCAGAGAGATACATAGTCCAAGTACATCAACAATTAGTCAAAGGTCAAAGCCTTAAGTTCAAGTCAACTAATCCAATATCCAATCAAATATGAGCAATATAGTCGAATCTGGTCAAATAATAATTCTGTAATTTTCCAACTTTGTCAGTCAAAGTCAACAGCAATCAATGCAACACTAACCAGTCCAAAGTCAATGGTCAAATCAGCTCCAAACAGTTCCGTCAAAGCAGCAACAAACTCAGCCTTCCTTGCTTTGTCAAACCCAGTCAAAACGGTCCACAAATCTGCCTCAGAAATCAGACAAAGTCAAAGTCAACCCTTCAGAAACCCAAGCTGTACATCTGCGGTCAACGCTGGTCAAAATGCCTGGAGAATTTTGGTGTTCTCTCTCCTGAATTTGGCCTCCAAGAACAGACCCAAAACCCAAGTCAAGCCAAGCCCAATCACCCAAAGTCAATGTAATGACCCACCTATAGCTATAAATAAAATACAAGTATTAGCATACGTACGAGGCCTCCATACGATAGCTACGTATGCATGGACCCGTATGTAACGCACTATATATATGATAAACCCTCAAACGAACAGAAAATGTTAGTTTTAATGTTAAATTTTAATTTGTAAATTAAAGTTTATGAAATTAATAAAATTAATTAATTAAAATTATAAATTAAATTAATTCATTAAAATAATAAATAAACTTTATCAAATCAAATTTACATATTCGAATAAAATCACCAAATCAAATAAGATTTTGTTTGATAAAATTAACACGTATCAAAATTAAGACACGGAGATGGAGGGAGGCGGTGAACGGAGATTCAAAAGAAGGAAGGTTATCTTGAGAGAAGCAGGGTAAAAAAAGAATGATCAAGGGGCGGTTGGAGGAAGTACAGTTGAGAGGAGGAAAATTTGTAACACGAAGTTATCAACAGTGAGGACTGAGCCTTGTTTGTTCTGAAGTTTTTGGGCACATGGGAACAGATTGCAGCAATTGAGAGGCATTCTGAACTGAGTACCTAGGTTGTACTCAGTTTGGCTGGGAGGTTATGGTCTTTTGGTAACAGGAGCGAGAGCTGGAGCAATTCTGAAGCCTCTTCATCTGCAGGAACCCAGGTAGGTACTTCTCATCAAATCAATTAATTTGATATATGAATTTGGTATAATTTTAACGCAGGTTCATGAAGATTTCACTGTTTAGAGTAAATAGCTGTTTCAATTATTTAGAGCATTACAGTCAATGCTGGTCAAAGGTGCCAAAACAGAAGTCAAATTCGGTCAACAGAATTTCCCTCTCTCCTCTTTGAATGTGTGAGCTCAGACCCTGCAATTTCAGACCAGATCAAACCAATGAAGAAGAAATGAATGTTTGATATGATGCCTCCAAGTGATGCCAAGTGAGGTGTATTTATATGTGGTCTAGGTGGATGAATTTCTCCTTTAGTCCAACTTGTACATTTTGAGGAGACATGGACCAGCATTAAAACTAATATTTTACCATGTGCAAATTAAATGCAAGAGGGGTCTCCTTAGGGTTTGCTGGGCTTCTCCAAGGAGGGAATTGCTCCCTCAGCTGCCAATTTTCAACATGCAAGCTTCAAATCACATAAAATTCTACTTATCTACTCTGATTCTCATGTTGCTCCATCTGGTACTCTGTATTCTGCTTCTATTCTGGAAAGAGGTACTGAAGGTTGCTTTTTACTTGGTAAAAGCACACTGACTGTAGTTTTTCTTTCATCTATATCACCTTCCCAGTTTGCATTTGAAAAAAATTGCAACATGAAGTTATAATTTTTCGCAACTACGATATGAAATTGTGAAGTACTTTTGATATTGCTAAGTAATCTCCTTGCTATATTCCAATGTGTTCCCTTGAGACATATCTCAACGCTGTCTTTTCTGTAGACCAATGTTCTACTTTCAGTTCTGTCATGTATTTGGAAACAAAACTGATAGAGTAGCTGAAATGAGGCTTAGTGGTTGTAAGGTATATCAAGCTCCCCACTAGGTGCCTGTAGACAAACTCCTTATCTGCCTTAGAGTTGGTCTTGGCTGAAAGCTTCAATCCTTTTCCCATAGGTGTAGATGAAATTTTGTAATCCATCATTTTGAGCTTGTCGAGTGAACTCGTGGCATATTTTGTTTGTGAGACAAAAGTGCAGCTACCTATTTGCCAAACTTCTACACCTAGGCAGTAATGTAGGAGGTCTAGATCAGTGATATCAAAATCTTTACTCATTGTTGTGGCCTAAAATCTCACCTAGGTGGAAAAGTCCTAACCTCAGTGGGGGAAGCCAAGATGCAACACTCAGGCAAGCCACCCACTGTCACCATGGTGGGCTTGCCCCACTCTTTAGACTATGGAAAGGGTCCTAGTCAAGGGGGGAATCCCTAAAGGGCAAACTAAGTCAGATTATTGAGTGTGAAGAGGAGCTCTTTGAGTTGCTTTTGACTAATACAATTCGATACTACCCACTCTCAAGGTAGTAGATCAAATTGCCAATTATGAACTAGCTCAAAAATTTAGACAAGTGCTTATTCAATATTGTGCTCGGAAAGTAATGGACATGTCTTGCTTAGTAAACAATATGCCATGAAATGCTAGTGATAGAGTTAAACATATGTCAACAGATTAGAGCATAGCATTCACTATCTGTAAGATCATTCAGATAAGAATGGGATCATTGAGTTATCCATTGAACATTCATCATATCATAGCATCAATTATTACTGTCATCAACAAGAGATTATATAGCAAGGATTTGCGATAATAAACTCGAAAGTGTACTGCTGCTATTATAAATAGAGAGGACAGCAGGCCTGTGGCAGAATTATATCATCAAAGTGTCATTCAACAAAGGTCATAGTGCACCATTTGAGGACATCAAAGATGGCAGAATTGAATGATGAATCATAGAACATAAATGTATCATTTCAATCATAAAACATGCAAATAAAGGCAGCACTTATGTTATAATAATGAAATATTTCCAGACAGTGAATGGGCAGTGAGTAATGGTATATCCACAACACTTAAATATCGGGGAAATATACCAGCCTTAAGGCTCATTTTACCACAGTAATTCAAGAGCAGATTTGTAATCAATGACATGAGTGAGCAGTGAACTGATACAAGCACATTTACCACAGTAATCTAGGACAAATTGTTACCATGAATAGTATGTTATCAAGAGTGTAATCACCACAATTAGTCGGTGATGTAATGATGAATTTCGAGCAGTGAAAGGTAGATTCAGGGAGCAGTGAACACTACTTACAATTGAATGAGATGCACCAGCGTGACATGCCAGAGGTCTATTGTCAAACAATGATGAGATCATGTGATAATAGAGTGATAAAGTTAGCAGCCAATCAGCATGCCTATAGTGCTCTAAACAAAGTCAAGACACCAACATTCAAACCGCAGTCCAATGGCTAATCTTGCAATGCTCCAACTGACAAAACTGCATGAAGTAGAGAGTGAACAAAGGCATCCACAGTGAAGTTTAAAGAAAGATAATATATGTTAGGATTCAAAGCTTTGTCAACTGTGTTACCATCAGACAATGATGCACAGTACCCCAAACGCTGGTCAAGATAACTGAAGTGTAAACAGAGCTTACCCACAATGAAATGACTAACAACTTAGGTGAATGTTATTTAAGATCATGAAGAAACCATAAATTCTGCAGAAACAGTGCTTAAACCTTCAAAGGGTATGGGAATTGGTAGCACTATATGTTAAGTCATTGGGACTTGTAGCATCAATTTAGTTTGAGAGGTATTTTAGATGCCAGATCCACCAAAAACAATGCAATACGAATCATGATGATCCCATAGAAATGAACAGCAAAATGGAGCGTATTTGTGGCCAAGAACCATATAAACAATTTTATGCAATTATTATGAACCACAAAATTTTATTCCATTGCCAAGCAAACTATATGTTTTCCAAAAAATTAAAGGAAATCATTGACCAACTTATGTCTTCAATTGTGAATTCGCATCTAGTGTTTCAACATCATTCACTAACATAAATTATTTCATGGAAAGTGCTCGACATGTTTAAACTTTAAACATATGCAAATATGACCTAGTAACAAAGTGAGATATGTGGTCCAAAGATGAACAACATTAAAAAAATGCAGAATATTGTCATTAATGTTTACTTTTAAGTTTGACTTCTGAGGTTTAAAAGTATGATGAAAGCCAATATTGTTTTAAGATTTTGGTACCATGGGATCCAAGTTTTCTATTAATCAAACCACAGATGATCATGGATAGATATTTACCCTTTAGGAACTCGAAAAAATAAATGTTGTATGCTTTGTGTCTGATGCGTGGTGCATTTAATTCGAAATCAATTCTTAAGCTTTCAAACCTGTGAAATTATAGTCCCAAAATATCATTTAACTAGATGGCATCAGTTTGTGATACCTTTTATATGTAAGGGAAATAAGTCAAGAGTGTGTGAAGATGTTTATGGCCTTGTAATAAAATATATTGTTCTATGATATTTTGATTTTAACAAACCAAATCACTACAAGATAAAAAATAAGGTTTTCAAATGTGTAGATTAAAGAAAAAATTGTAGTGAATCAATTGGTGAATTCAGACTGATCAGAACCGATGTGCCTGAGAGCTTATATATGAAAGAAAACTATGTGATCAATGTCAAAATCTTCCCTCTATAACTTGCTAAACCTTGTACAAAGTGTTTGAGTGTAGGGTGAGCACAAAATAAACCGTGGTCTCGTGGCTAAGTTCCATGCAAGGGTTTCTCTGTGGCTTGGCTTGTGACCCTCGCTCCTTCATTTAGTCGTGGGCATCTTCCATCTCTTTGCACGTGGGTCAAAGCTTGAAAGATGCAATGTAGGCCTTTCAACACCTGCAGCCACAAATGATTAGCTTGAAAACAAAAGGAAAAGGCCTTCAAACCCTCACAGCTAGGGAAAATGAGGCCTCTTAGGCATGCGGCTAGGGCTAGAGAGTGAATGTGACAAGTTCAAACCCCAAAATGTTGAGATCTAGTCCTCATTCAAGCACCAAAACTCCTTGAAACCTTTGCAACCACAAGATATTAGCCAAAGACGAATTACAATGATGAATCAAGCCCTTTAAGAGGCCACGACTAGGGATAGTAGTCCTTAATACCTTTGCGGCTAAGTGAACAAGGGCCTTCTAGGCCTGTGGCTAGGCCTAAAGGCCAATTTGGGACCACAAAACTCCTTCAAAATTGATTGTAGCCCTAGAAAAGCAATATTTAGCCAAGAAAACTTAAATCCTTATGGATCAATGACAAATATTCAATGAGAACCCACTTCGAATCCTTGCCAAATTTGTGATTAAACCTACAAACACCAAGAGTTAGTGCCAAATATCAATAATGAAGAGATTATCCAACCAACAAGGGTTGTGGATAGGGTTATCAGGCCTCTTAAGCCCGTGACTAGGCTAGGAAAGGCCTATTAGGCCTGCGATCAAGCCTAATTAGGCTAAAAACCCTTACGGCTAAGCCTAATGAGGCTGAAAACCCCTGTGGCTACCTTCAATGGGTCACCAAATCAAATATTAGCCACAAGAATGTGATTAAATCCAAGAAATTTGCCTGCAAAAACCTTAGATGATAAATCTTTGCCAAGAAATGTTGATTTTGCAATGATTTTAGCCCTCTAGGGCTAGCAACTCCCTCTGGAAGGCATGGTGTTGCAAATGTGTCATATGGGTCTTGCAAATCAGGGCCTCTAGACGCTAGACCCACCTTCCTTGGCTGAACGCTCCCCTCCTTTGGGCTAGACGACCTTTCCAAAGGCTGAATACTACCCAAACCCTAGCCGTCTAAGTTAGGTGAGGGCTAGGATCCTCTAAATTCGAATTTCTTTTTGAAATTTTGATCCTTGACACTTGCAAGTTATATAAAAAGAGCCATCCACAAGATCTAGAAATAATTTGAAAATATAACCCTCAATAATTGTTTACAAAATGAAAAATAAATAAAAAACAAGAGTTAGAAAATTTATTTACAAATTACAAAATATCTACGAGAAAATTTGAGCTCTAATTATCAGATGAATCATTTATAGCCCAAAGTAGAAGTTTGAAAATAAGCGATGGAATAATTTTATTTTTAATATACTGGCCAGAACCCTACAGCACAAATCGTGAGATCAAGTCGAGAATCCAAACAAGATGAAGATATCCTCAAAGTCTATGTACTTGGGGGCTTCCCAAAGGCTAAATCATTTGAAGATCTCTATACACTTTGGAAGATAAATTGTTAGTTTCAAAAGGGTTTTAGATACACACTTCAAACCCTCAAGATCTAGGCATACCTGCTCGATCGAGTTAGCAAAAAATGCTTCTTTAGAACCCAACACCTAAAGAAAGATACTTGTGCTAATAGATGATCCAACCATTGGCTATTGAAATGACAATATTCAATATTACACAATTAGAGCATAAAAATCATTGAACACATACTATAAATCATTGAGAGAGAGACACCTTACCCCAAAGACTTATGCTTCCTTATAAGGAAGCGAAAGAGCTTCCTTATATAGAAAATGAGAGTGATCAACCCCTCCAAGTGGAAAATAATAGCTAGTAGCTCGATTCATGGCTTGATACTTGTCCAAAAAATTTGAACCCTTGATACGGTGACACAAATCTCCGAAAGAATTCAATCTTCCTTGTTTACTAGGTTGGAGGGATCAAATTTTGACTTTTGGAGCACTAGAGAATCTCCAAAAATAGAATTATCGTTATTTGTGCAAAATAAATCAACTGCTTGGTCTAAAAATTTGAATTGCTGGGAAAATAGCCTTTCTGGGTTCAATGAATTTTTTGAATGGGCCATCCTGCCTTGGGAAATGAGGCTTTTTATTTTTGACTTGAATTTTTTCCTTTGAAAATAGCCTCAATAATTTTTTTGAATAATTTTTCCACTTGGAGGGTAATTAATTTTTCCCTTCATTTGATTTTTGACAATTTTTGGCTAATCAATTTCTTTTATTTTTGCCGGAAAATAAATAAAAAGACTTAAGAGGGGGGAAAATATTTTTCTGCCCTCTAAGTGGGTCTAAAAAATGTTTTGGCAATGGTGTTCTAATTATGAGGAACCACTCACCACAAATATTCCTGGACACACTTTTTACATCAAGATATTACAATAATCAACCCTTAGAAGGGGAATTTTAGACGCAACCTCTTAAGACTCAACCAAATTTTTTGACACAAGACACATAATCTAGTATGATAAAATATATCAACTGATAACACTAGGACTCACCTAAGACCGTATCAATGAGTTCCACCTTAGCTTTGGGGTATGTTTGGGAGAAAAGCTTTGCCAATTATTCGTGTTTACAAACACAAATAATTTGGGGAGGTTAAAAAACTCCTTAGAGTGAAAGCCTTTGAGAAGAATCATAGGCTTAGCTAGGGTTTGCTAGATGGTTTCATAGTCATACTAGAATCATTTTTACAATAAAATAGTAGAATTTTGTATTACAATGATGACAATGACTAAAAAATTTTAATCATTGCTTTATACTTTGCTTCTCGGAACTGTTGACGTGTGCATGGTCAACATCTGGCTCTACTTGGGGACACATTGCTTCATCAAAGGAATGTGAGAATCCATAATTTGCTTCTAAGAAAACAAAGTAACATCAACAGATATCTATTCAAATACAAATCAAAATCATCATATACATCATCAACTGCTGGAATAGAAAACATAAAACATAAATGCTGAAATTAAAACTATTCTAATGACAGAACTGAAAACTAATCTAGAGGAATAGGGTTAGAGACACAATACAAAGGATGCCATATGTCATCAAATGTCATTTTTGAAGTCCAATCCGAAGAAGCTATCTTCTCTCAAGCGGATCCATTAGCTGCTTCTTTGATGTTCCCTGTTGAATCCTGGTTCTCTTAGGTTGATGAAGGGTTTCCACACTATATTGTATAGGCCAGTCAAATGTCTTTCACTTTCGTCTATTATTCGCGGTTGATGATGTGATATCTAAGGCACTTTCCATCATAGGCCCAACAAAATCAATCAATACTGTGGTATATTCTCTAGGAGGTCCATCAACATCTATATTGTTGGGTTTCCTTGGATCCTCAACATGATGTCTCCTCTCAACTATCGAGAAATCTAGGGCAGGTAGATAAGATGATTTCTTTCGCTTGATATCTGCTTGTGATATATTTTTACTTCACTTAGTTAGCTTCTTCTTTTGTCATGTTTATTATTAGTATTTTCTATTATCAAAAAGCTATCAAATCATAAATAACAACGAGACAAAGGACACCAGATATAGGCTATTATGTAGGGCCAAAACCTCTCCAAGCTTGAGAGGAAAACTTACCAAATTCTTCTTCGACCCTTGACCTAAGAATCTCTCCAAGACCAAGTCACAAGGCTTCCTTGAGCAACTCTTCTTTTGCAAGTCAATGCTAGTCAAACTAACTTCTGCACCTTTGGTTTTGGCTTCTCTGGAATTTCGGCCTCTTGTTACAGACCTGCAATATTTCAGCCTCTTCAGAAACCGTAGTTGCAACACGTGTGAGAGATAGACAAAGATTTATCCCTTAATTCCTCTTCATTTGGATGGAGATTTCTTCTTTTGCAATTCGGCTTGAAAGGTGTCTTGACTTCCTCCTTGTTTTGGCCCCCTTAGATGACTGTAATGACTCGGCTTCAGCAACAACAAATAGTACCCAATCTTCCTTGCACGTGTGAGGGATTTTCACCCTAAAACAAACGCAAACAATTCAGTTCTTCCTTTTTCTTCCTTCTCTAGGATAGGATGCTTCTTCTTCTCCCTTGATCGAACTTTCTTACTCTTGAATGAGTGCTCTTCAAATGAGGTTGATGACTCTATATATAGGATTCTTGACACATCCTTTTAGGCCGACTTGAAGTGTTCTTAGGCCGACTTTTTGCTTGCATATTTGACATGGTCTTGGAGGGTCTTTTGACTCTAATTTGACTCAAATAATTCTTCTTACAATATGTAACATGCCCAAATGGGTCATTCATTCATACATGACAATGACTCAATGACTTTATAACAAACCTAGAAGCACTCAATGGGTGTTTTGACCTCTAAATATAAATTCTTTTGATCATGAAACCCATGCCTCAAGACTCACAATAATAAATTTATTTTTCTCTTTCCATTAAATACATAAAATCATGATTACATCTGTCATTATGAAGACCGAACCTAGTTACATATTTCAACACTTCCTCTTAACTAGGGAGGTATTCATAATCCATACAAGTACTTGGACATTCTCAATCTTGAAGAATTCTCATAAGAAGAGTCGGATTGGTAACCCATCTGTATAACATCATATCATCCAACATTGTCACATAGCAAGGTCTTGACTAACAACTGTATCTCTCCACAAGATCAGAGCACAATGCTGACGAGACCAATGATTTATAGACACCTTCATCATTGTCTTTCCAGGAGCATACCCCACCCAGGTGTTCACAGGGTATGTCCTTCCAGGACTATTCTTATCTTGGATTCCTAGTCCTCAAAGAATATTGGTTCTCTACGACTACTCTTATCTTGGATTCCCTACCACATCCTCGAAGAGTATCAGATGCTAGATGCTTACCCCATCCTCCATTCTTTTCTTCCCAAGTGAAGACAAGAATGATGTGTCTATCTCTCCCTCTCAACTAGGGGGGATATACCCATTCCAGTGAAGGAATGTACTCATTCCTATAATGTACCCAAGCTCCATCTTAACCAGGGACTTGTCCAAGCTCCCTATTATCTAGGGACTTTCTTCCAAGTTTCTTCTTAATTAGAAACTTGCTTCTAGGCTCCCTCTTAATTAGGGACCTGTTTCCAACAACATCTCTTTCTTCATTGTTGGAGATCATGGGACCTTCAACTGCTTGTAGGGCTCCTTCATTCGATGTCATGAATTTCATTTTAAACATTATGGAGCCTTCATCTTTGGGACTTATTTGTAGGGCATCGACCATCCATCACTTTCCTTCTCAAATAGTCATGTCTTTCTTCCTTTTATCGGAGAGTGATCTATTAGACCATATCTAGCTTGGTCTCATACAACTACCTTTTCCACATCATTCATTCTTTAGGATCTCTCATCTCGCCACATGAGTATCATTTGTAGATGACATCCACACCTTTCTTTTGGTAGCCCTGTATTAGCCCATCCAGATATTGTTCAAAAATCGGAAATGCACATGAAATAAAAAATTACCTTTTGTGATGGCCCTTAGTCATAATATCTGCTTGCTACGACATCAACATCCTTCATTCATATTGACATATCTTAAGATATTCATTTGTCAAGGGTCTTTTTCCTTTTCGTACTTTTCTAAGGTCTTCATATCTTTCCCATGGAGATATCATAGTCAATTCTTCTAGTCTTAGGATGTTGATTGCCTATTCCATAGTTGCATTTTTCACGATCTCTTCCTTTCTCTTTATTCGCTGGGAAATCCCAATCATAGTTCCTTTATTTTGTCAACCACTTCATATTTCATATGAGGACATATAATGTTGATTTCACTAGTTAATATGTGACCCATGCCTTTATGCATCCTTTTTAATGAAAGAGATCCTTTTCCCTTGATCATGCTTATGCATTCTTACTATCTGCAACTATGACATGACTTGACTCATTGAATATATGCATACACACCTCTTTTCTTTTTTGTTCATCTAGATTTCCTTCAACAACTTCCTGTCCTTGATTGAGAGTGCTTCAATCATCTTTGACTTGCTGCATTCCTTTGTCATCACACCATCATTCTTCTAAACAATGAGTCCCATCTCAAGTGGAATTCTTTTTTTCTTTAACAAGTTCGGATATTGAGATTTCCATTCCACAAGGAAAATCGAACAAGCTCCCATTAAAAATAGCTTTTTGGAGATTAACTCGCTTTTAGAGGAAGAAGAGGGAGCACAACCCTGATTAGCCCAAGCATTAGATCCAAAATTGCCCGGATTTCCTACTACATTATGCTTATATTGTCTTACAAACTGATTAAGCAAAAATTTACATTTACATAACATGTGAAAAACTTATGATAATTTCCGAGAATGCTACATTTAGTATCACTGTTGTGATCTTCTAGAACTGATTGACTAATGGTTCTTGCCGAGACTTGATCTTGCTGAGATAGTTGATTGATTCCTCAAGGTGTGAGTAGTTGTTCTTGAATGAAGAAATTTCAGTATTTTGATCATTAAGCTGCCTTTTTAGAAAAGAATTCTCTGACTTTGATTGCTGCCTTATATCCTTCACCGTTTCGCAGAGCTGATCTATCATAAATTTATTTTCTCTGCATACTACGCACTTGTCATTTTGGGAAGCTCTATCAAGAAGATTCATTTCCATTGTTGAGTAGAGGGATGACTTAGCTCTTTTCTGATGTCTAGAGATAACAAGGGATCGCTTTGACAGGGAGGAGGATGAGAGATCCGCAGAGAGTGCTCCCTGTTGGTAGATATTGAATAAGATGACAGAGGATGAGAGATGAGGCAGAGCAGCTTGGAGGCAATGAGACAAGCAGAAGAACGCGAGGGATGCTAGATAGGTGGAAAGCAGGCCTGCGGGAGGGGGAGTGAAAGGAAAACAAAGAAGCAAAGGGAGGCCGACGCGCAATGGGAGTCGTTGGCTTTGAGCACCGCCGAGGCAGAGTACATTGTTGCTAGTATGGCCTCTTGTGAGGCGGTCTGGTTGCGAAAGCTCTTTAGTGAGCTGTTTTGATTTACATTGGATACCACCGTGATCCTGCGTGACAACCAGAGCGAGATTTGGTTATCAGAGAATCCCGTATTTCATGATCGCTCCAAGCATATCGATATTAGGTACTACTCTATTAGGGATATGGTGCAGTGGGGAAAAATAAGGCTCCAACATATCGGTACAGATGAACAGGTCACCGACATTTTGACAAAGCCCCTGGGAAAGGTCAAATTATTGACTTTCTGAGAACGACTTGGTGTCTTTCAGAGACCCTCTTATGAGGGTCGAGTATGATGTATTGAGCTCTGGGAGCTCCAGGGGGCGCGGGGTACTTCTTGGAGCGACATGCGACCATAGGGCGACTCACCATCCCCTGGTGGTGCACTACGTACAAGGTGAAAGGTTCAACCTTCCCCTGTGACACCCCATGGCGACTGTAGGACACGATGATTAGTTTTCCCGTGGGCCAGGATGATTAGTTCTCCGTGGCAACTGTAGGAGAGGATGGTCAGTTCTCTTGTGGGCCAGGATGATTAGTTCTCTGTGGCGACTGTGGAATAGGATGATTAGTTCTTTTGTGGTGACTATTGGACAGAATGATTCGTTCTCCTGTGGACAGGATGGTTAGTTCTCCTGTTGAGGTATCCTACCCATGTAGTCTGGGACTCATGGGAAGTACCTCTCATCTGATCAATGAGTAGGGAAATGGGGTTAGGGACCATTAGTAGTATTGTCGATGGACGCATCGTTGCATTTACCGTATTCCCTATGCTAAGAGGACCTCCATTGATCTGGGATCAGTGAGAGTGGTATGACACACTCTGAGACTGACTTCGGGTTAGTGGAGAATGGTATGATACTCGAACATTTCTTCTTTTTCACAATTTGAGCAGAGCAGAGCAGGGCCAAGCTATGCAGGGCAGTGCATTTGATGGTTGCGATAGTAGCGACGGTCAGACGGATAGCAGATGGAGTTCTCCCTAGTTGAAAGGGAGTGTTAAAATTGGCAACTAGGGCCAAATTCCATGTGGATCACCTCATTTATGGTAGCTGATATTTTTCCTAGATTCCTCTTGTCGAGAGATGTAGGATTGATCTAGAGATCATCTGATTCTGACAAGTATTTATGGAGATATGAATTTATTTGTATTTACTTGACAAATTGTCAATGTCGGCCAATAGTTGAATGTGTGGCACACATGCCCAGTGAATCATATAAGTACAAGAGAGGTTGATTCATTTTCTCATCTTCTCATCTCCACATCTCTTCTCTCTCCTAGTGTATGCATAGGAGGAAGAAGACTCTCACGTGGGAAGAAGAAAGAGGATGTAGTTAGGGCAGCAAGCTGTGACGTGGAAGGATGACGCAGGGAGGTACAACAACACGTTTTGGGTGCTAGAGGACTGCGTTGACCAGCATATAGGCCCCCTTGACTGCGGATTTGTGTGGGGAGTCTCTCTCTTGCTAGCCGCAATTCAGATCAGACTTGTTGACCTCTGTTTGACCATTGTTTTGGGGCAGCATTGACTGGTTAGGGCTGACCGCAGGAGCTGATATATTGATTGCTGTTTTGACCATGTTTTGAGGGCTGTTTTGGGCTGTTACTTATTTCTGTTGAAGACCGAGTTCTTCAGTTTGACTAGAAGTCAATCCGGGGCTCTTTGACCAAGTTTGACTTTGCTGATTTAGGGTTTGCTGCTGCTGATATAAAATTACAGAATTCTGATTTTGTACTATTTTCCTCTGCTGAACTATTGAAGATAAAAGAAGATTTGATCAAAGGGTTTCCCCGCATTGGGGTTTGTCCTTGGCTAGCCGCCACATCTTGTGTCTCTTGTCTTGGCTTGTTTTCTGTCGATCGTTCAATGTTCTATCTGCACTTTACTTAATGTATATATGATTGCTAATCTATGGCTAATAAGAAGAAAGTAAGTAAATTGCTCTAAGCATAGAACATACCATAATTTAACATACATCAATAATACAATAATACTTGACTCAATAGATGTCCTAATACATAGGTCTCTCACATTTGACTAGTAGCAGACATGGCATAACACTTCAACAATCAAGCATTCAACCCCTTTGTGGCAAGACACACTCAATTCTAGCAACAATACTCTCAACAACAATTATTCAACCCTCTCTCCTCATCAAAATGGCTTGGACTGATAGAATTTTCAACAAAATTCAAAACTTAGCGATGTTATACAATGCTGCATCACTTCTTCAGACTATGACAATACTCTGACTTAATATGACAGATGAACAACAACAGTCCAAGGCAGCTTTATAGACTCACTGTTCTCGCACAGTCAAAAGCACCCTCTCTTTACATTTAGCTGAACTAGACATTCATACCATAAACTAGCATACAAGCCTAGCATACAGATGGATCTCTGGAAACAGAATCTGAAATTAAGAAATACCAAGTAGTAAGGGAACCTGGAATTTGCCTTCATTAACAATTTTACCACTGGAAGAAGTCTTAACTCACGAAATCTGCCAATTTGATTCTTTTAATACCACTGATATACAAATCAGCAAGGCATCCTGTAGTATATCGTTCAACTTCCAATGTGATTTCAGTAGTGCAATTTTCAGGTAGATGTTCCCAATGTTCTGACTCTTGCGCTAATTAGATCCACAGAGTTCTAGGACTCTTCCACAGTGCTGGTAATTGCTCCAGCAAGTTAGATTTCAGAGAATGAGTGTAATCTGCAAACTAAGTTCTTTCCAGTGATGAAGGTTTCAACGTTCTGTCTTCTATAGCAACAGAATACCGCCCTTTTTAATCTCCATGCTGCTCAGGAAATTACACACCCTGCAGACCAAATAATTAGTGCGCACCCCTGGAGTGATGCTCTTGGCATCTTCCAACAATGATACACCAACGACCAATACAAATAGCATCAAGCTTACTCAACATTACAGGGCAACATATATATAAATCTCCTCAGTATGAAACACCCGCAATACAAATATGCTATCTATATAAAACTCCAAAGGTATTAGCCTCTGCAAACACGACATTAATATACAATTCTTCATTCACTACAGGTATATACATATGGGCTCAAGTGAGACATTTTCTTTAGCTACTCTGCCTTCGAACAGTCACCGCATAACAAAACAGTTCGATCTTTTGTTCCCAAAGCTTGTTATCGGCTCAGATCTAGGGCTTTAAAAAAATTTCCTTTGATAAACCTGGTGTACACGGCCTGCCTATTTTCCTTGCTCAATCCTTGGTCGATAAGCTGTTGGATTATTCAACGTCACTTGGAATAAGTATTGCCGCTTCTGTGGTGATATTCGGTCCTCTATTATTTTATTGCGCACCCACGTGCACCTCGCATCAATCCCACGTCGACAGTTTGATCCTTATACAACTGCACTCTTTTCCCTTCGATTGACATCTTGTCCTTCTCATGGCTACTTTACACTGTTGCGTGTGTAGCATCTTTCTTCCTTATCTTGGCAGGGATCAGGCTTTTGCTTAAGAATGCTGACAACGCCACGCCTAAGCGAAAACTAGAGTCTTATGGTTCTGCCGTCCCACTTATGTCAACTGCCCCCTCTTTGAACTAATGCCACCATGAGTTAGTGATGACTTCAATGACGTCTTCTGACTGTATGATGATGCACAACCTTGGACAACAATGACTTAATCAAATTGGCCCTTAGATTGTCTGCGTAGTCACCTCATGCTAGAAATGAGCGTGGTTCCTCTGCAAGCTTCACATCACCTGTTATTTGATCCTCAGGTACATACAGGGATATATTGAGCCTGCCAGCTCCGTTAATGTGAATCGGACCAGGAGTATTCAATATCACTCTTTGATACACAAGCACTTGTACACATGTCCATTGGCCTCAAATTGCATGTACGATGGCTCAAAACATTCTGATCGCATTAGCAAACACTGAGGCTCCCGTATATATGCAATTTGACCTTTGTACTGCATTTCCAACTTCAGGAGAACGATCTCCTGGAACAATGTCTCAGCCTCCTTTAGCGATTTAGTCTTGAAATTTTCACAATTCGACCTCCAATAGATGACCAGAACTCTTCCTCCCCAAATTAAGCAACTTGATTTGTCAACTAAATGAGTAAATCAATCTCCAGGTAAATACGTATTTGGTTTCTAGTGAAACCGGCCTGCTCCAAACAATAAAAGTCAAACCCTTGAACAAAGCAATAATTTGGCCTTCTTCTATATGAATTCGGCCTTCTATAATAAACCGTTGGTTTGGAGATTCTATTTGAAAATGGAGAGTTTCTTTTCAGTATTTTTGCTCCAACACCTGCAGTAAATATGGTCCAACGATTTTGATCAGAAAACCCTTAGGCTTGCAGGAAAACCAGCTCTGATACCACTATAATGTCCCAAATGAAATAAATCTGGAACAAACCCTTCACATAAAATTTCCACTCATAAACAAAAGATTTCCATGTAAAATTTAACAACATAGAACATGCAAATAACGATGATGAGTGGAAGGAAATCTCAGCTTTATTATATTAACCAAAAATAGGAGTACATAGCAATATGAAATAGCTGGAAAATGGCTAAGAAACTGAAGCAACTACTGCAAACTAGATCCGGCCTCAAAATGTGTCTGCTACAGCGCTGGATCTGGCCTCTCCAAAATGAAACTGAAAACAATAATAGCTCCTGTGAATTTTGAATGAATTCACCAAGGGAGACGGGTACTCGCCCAATCTCACTGAATCACCCGAGGGTTTCCGTCCTAAGGCTACCAATGGATTAGAGAACTAGGTTCTCAACCTCTCGTACTAGAAACAATATCAAATCCAAGATGTCTCCAAATGACCTCCTCCTCCTCTTTTATAGATCTGATGGATAAATCTCCAAGCCTCTAGAAGCATCTTATTTTATTATTATTCTAGAAGCTCCTCCATTGACTTTATCTTAAGTGACCTTTTAATTTTATTTTATTTCACTTAAGTCACTTTTGGCCCATTCCCTCCAATTAATTATTTTTCCTTAATTAAATGACTAATTAAAATAATTTATAATTAAGAAAATGGAAAATCGCCCACCATACCCTCTTTGGCCATTGGAAGTCACTTCCTAGCATCCCATCCTATAGATCTTTTCGTTCTAGTTACAAGGAGCTATTACATTGAGGTGTTCCATCAATTAATCTCCCCGGAATGTCGCCTCGAGCATAATTAATTAAGTTAGGCCCCATAATAATGCTAATTTTTGAAAGTTTTCGGAATGCGACAAAACGAAAGACAAACTATACGGATGATGAAATATGCCAAGCGAATGCCATCAGATCCCATAAAAACTCCTCAAAACTCCATCGAAACCGCTGATGACATAAACCTACCCATTGACGTGGCCATCACCTGCCCTAGAAATCCACTCTGGTTGTACCATGGAGGAAAATACAAATGGGGACATTACATTTTGTGCCCCCACAACCACTTGGGAGTACCACAGGTTGTTTGCTTGGAGATTGAGGGGCCACCCCCTTCATCATTGTTGTTGGAGCCCTCCTATTTGCTATGGCACATAAGGGACTTCATTTGGCCTTCCAACTGCCCTCCTAGTTATTGTACTATAATTTCGACCCTCTTGAGAGGTTAATTATTCACATTTTGGAGCTATTTGGTGGGCTTGTCACCAAAGTGATGTTTTTCCCATTATTTTATTGTAGGGGCATCATTAGGCTAAATTAGGCCATTCAAATTGCTCAAAGGCTCATATAGATACAATAGAGCCTCATTGCAACAACCATCATCACTTGGATTTGATTAGTTCTCTCTAAAAATACTTTGGACACGCTATTAATGGATGAATTGGAGGATAATCAATGCATTTCGATGTTTGGATTCTTGTCTTTTAAATCTTGGAGCTTCGCTTTTTCCATTTTGTTATTTGGATATAGTTGCTCTACCTTGTAAGTGCCATATTGATGCTATATCTCTCTCTCTTGTTGCATGATTAATGTATGGAATTTCTAATGTGCCCTAAATGTGATACAAATTTATGAAAATTTGGATTCTTGAAGTATTGCATATGCTACATGTCATGGTATTGCGAATGAATGTTTCTAGGGGTGGGTTTTCTCCATTGTTACCTTGAAAAGTCAACAAATTGTGCAAATGGAAATGTAAACTCCTTAGTGACATAGTTGCTGCCTTTTAGGGCTAGACAAAGTTGCAATAGGACTCCTTGATTGAGCAAAGCATTCAAACAAAAATACATCTTGACTCCATTTATCCCAATAGGCTAGGCACTGATCCTAACCCTTGGTGATCAACCCCTAAAACTTCATTTTTCCCCTTTTACAATTTTTGGCCCGAATCGTAGACAACCTAGCAAGGGCATGAAACGATTTTCTTTAGAGCCATCCATTTGAGGAGTGAGTTGGTGGAGAACTCCGTTGGTGTCTCCTCTTTTGGTGCTCCAAGTTTGGAGACAATCCCATAGTGAATTTTCAAGAAACATCTATCCCTATCTCCAAAACTGTTTGGTCTAGGTCTCCTTAGGGTAGCGACATTTCAAGGGGTCTAGTGTGCTTGAAAACTCAATGGAAGTTCATCTATCATTGATCCCACCTTTCACCCTTACTTGACATAGACATTTGGCCGAAGATAACCGTAAACCCTAGGCCTTGTTCAAATATCCTTGGTCTCTTTGTGGTCCCATTCATTGTATGACAAACCATCTTACAAAGACCATATTATAGATCATTCTCCTTTCCTTGGGAAGCCTTGATCTAGGCATAGCCATCGTATTGATGTGAAAATTTGGATGCCCAAATTTCTATTGCAACCACTGATTATGTTTCTCCTATTTGTTAATTACTGAAGAAAATTATTTATAGTTTCCTACAGTAAACACTGAAACGAATACATTGCAACCTACATGTTAATTTTAGGTATGTTCTATGCTTAGAGCAATTTATTTCAATTTTCACAGTTAGCTCAATATCTTTTTCAGATTAGCAACCACATCAACATTAAAGTAAACTGCAGATAGAACATAAACATAAATCGCAGAAGACAAGCCAAGACAAGAGGACACAAGATGTGGCGCTAGCTAGGGACAACCCCCAATGTGGGGAAACCCTTGATCAATTCTTCTTATATGTTCTTCAATAGTTCAGCAGAGAGAGAGAGAGAGAGAGAAAGAGAGGGAGAGTACATTTACAACAGAAGTCAACATTTTGACTTATCTAGATAAGAGCATAGATCATCTCTAAGAAGATGATACATGAGATCAGTTGAAGACATGCTGCTTCAACTGATTCTCCAAGGTGACTCCTTCACGTATCATTGTGATGCATCTCGTCATCACGCTGCACCTCACCGTGCTGCACCATGCTGCACCCATCATCACAATGCTGGACCTCATGACCATGTTGTACACATCATACTGCTGCACCTTATGCTGCACTGCTGTCCCATGTGCCATTGTTGCACCATGCTAGCCACTGTTGTTCTATGTGGCATACTGCTGTCCCACTATTAGTGACATAGCCATTCCATGTTAGCTTGTTGTCCCATTGTTTTTGTTGCTGTCCCATCATAGTATGCTGCTGTCCCATCATAGCATGCTGTTGTCCCATCAATGTCATTGCTGTCCCATCATAGTATGCTGCTGTCTGATCAATGGCATTACTGTCCCATCATAGTATGCTGCTGTCCCATCATAGTATGTTGCTGTCCCATCAATATCATTGCTGTCCCATCATAGTATGCTGCTGTCCCATCATTGTCATTGCTGTCCCAATTGCTATTGCAGCACCATGTCTTGTGGCTGTCCCAATTATTAGCATCGCTGTCCTGGGCATGTTTGAGTCTTCAAACTCTCATGTTGTCCCTGTTTTGAGGGTCACCTACAACCCACCTTTTCAGCTGTATTAGGCTTGCGTCTAGGGCACCGTAGGTTAGCGTTAGGGCTCCCTTTAGACTGCATTAGGGCTGCCTTTAGACAACGTTTAGGGCTACCCTTTAGATTGCGTTTAGAGCTTCTCTTAGACTTCTTTTAGGGCTGCCTTTTGGACAACGTTTAGGGCTGCTCTTAGACTGCGTCTAGGGTTTCCTTTTGGACAACGCTAGGGCCTCTCTTAGACTGCGTCTAGGGTTGCCTTTTGGACAACATGAGGGCCTCTCTTAGCTGTGATAAGATTCCTCCAAGACTGCGGCTAGGGCATGCTTCCTTGACAACGTTTTTGACTTCTTTGACAGCGTCTAGTGCTAAGGCATCTGCTCTAGGGCAACTCCCTTAGTCTTCTTTCCTCCAACTTCTAGGGCTTCCACTCCTAGATTCCCCTTCCACTAAAACCCAAGACAAGTGGAGAGAAATAAAGATAGAAGTGTGTGTGAGAAATGACTCTCAAGTCATCTCCTTTTATACTAAAACATTGAGCACTTGTGGGGTTTATTTGGTTGCTAACCAACCTTGACAAATTGTCTTATAACACAAATAAATTCATATCTCCATGAATACTTATCGGAATTGGATGATTTTTAGATCAATCCTACACCTCTCGATGAGAGGGATCCAAGAAAAATATCAGCTCCCATAAATAAGATGACCCACATGGAGTTTTTCCCTAGTTTCCAATTAACACTACACCATTTAAATTATAAATGGAAACAAGAAACTGAACAGGAAAAAGATACAACATATATACACAGTTATTTTTGGACAAATGTCCTCGGAAAAACCCAATGCGGGAAAGCCGGTGCAACAGCTCTGAGGGTTTTATTATTAAGGAGTAGTAATTTCTGAATAGAATCTCCGGAGGCCTTCTCGACAATCCAGTTACAGAGAATATCATTGAAAGAGAGATTTGTGAGATTACCTCATACTATCATTGGAAGTATTGGTTGATCCAACCTTTGAATGAACAACCCCTCGCTGCCTCTGCGCAGTGTCTGCATCAGCCCAACGTCACACTGTATAGGGTCTGCATCACTCTTCTCGACGGATCTTTGTCTCTGAGATTCTGTCTTCTGCTCTCCCAGTCTCACACCACGACTTCCAACTACATAAATCAAACCCTCCAGCAAATTTCGGATTCCCTCAAGGCTTCTGCGCTGCCTTTGCGTTTGCCTACGCTGCTTCTGTGTGGCTCTGTATCAGCCTCTCCGGCTCTACGCTGCTTCTATTCGATCTCTCTCTCTTCTCTGTCGAGTATTCTTCGACTGTGAAAGATTTACCTTCGGATACTATCCCTGCCCCTCTCTGCAAAAGATCACGATCAAAAATCTCTTTTGCAGCTGCTCTACTTCAAAAAATCGAACTTCTGATCTTCTCCCTGTGTGTTCTGCAAGTGCCCATCAAGCCTCTTCTTATAATCCTCTTGTTGATCAATCAATGACCCATATTAGATTCTAATCAATGGCTAGGATCATATTGACTTGATCTCCGCTTTCTTCTAGAAGTTTTACCCACAGTTTGAATACCCATTAATTATTTGAATTTCCTAATTTTAGACTTAGTGTCCCATTAAAAATAATTAATTATTTTAATAAAACTATCTCCGGGTGGAATTTCCCAAAACAATTTTTGGGTATTGGAGAATGCATGTGTCTAACATCCCTGCAAAATTTGAGAGTTAGAGCACATTCGATGCTATCAAAAATCAACACTCCCTCTTAGCGAGGAATGTGTTCTAGCAACGCACCTTGCTGAAGCATCACTCTGTTCTGTAACATCTCCTTCTGCGCTATTGATGTCTGACATCCTTTCCACCAACTACTGCTCAAATGCTACATCTGTACTGCTGCTAACCCTGCCACTATCAACACTGCATCTGTACTGCAACTCCCTCTCAATTCTACATCCATGCTACTGTGACATTGCCACTGCCAGTTGCATCTGCACTGCAACCTTTTCCAATTGCTGCATCTGCACCGCAACCTTTTCCAACTGTTGTTGCTAATGCATCAACAATGGAAAAACATCCCAAATTACTGAACAAGTGTTTAGTATGATGCATCTCGTTGTTGGAGTCTGATTGCTGCTAGTCTCTACGCTGATCCTTTGAAGTCTCTGCGCTATTGCTGATCTTTGCTTTGTGCCATCTACACTGTTGCCAACTCTGCTCTGCGTTGCTCAGTCTCTGGCGTTACTAGCTACTGCAACTGTCACTCTGGCACTCCTCTGCACCAATTGACATTGGTCCATCCTACTACTTCTGATCTGGGCTCCGGTAGCAAGGAATTGATCTGAGATGTGGGCTCCTCAAGGATCCTGCCCATCTGTAGCTCTTTCGAACTACAACTCTAAATCAGCCCACCTCCCTCCTGGAGGTATTTCGACTGTCATGGCAATCTCGTCCTCCTCGATCTTTGCAGCTGCAACTTTCAGGTGATGCTTCTCATCTTTGTCCTTCTTTCTGAGAGGACACTGTGTTGCGTAGTGACCGAGTTCACCACATCTGAAGCATTTGATCTTCAAAACATCTTTCTTCTTCTTTCGTTGCTCCTGCTGCCCCTTGGATGTGAGGGTTGCATTCTCTTCTTCCTCCTTGGGGTTCGACACACTGCCGCTGCTTCCATCAAGTTTACACTTGACCAAGTCCCTTCTCATCTCCTCTTGCTCAAGAGCTGCCCACATCTCATCCTAGTTTGGCAAAGTCGCCCTGCCCAGGATGCTCTGGACAAAGACTTGCCACTACTCAGATATTGAATTTAGGGCCAGTCTTACCATCTCAGAACATTGAGGTGTTGACCCCACAACTGCCAACTCATCTCGGGTCTCCTGGAGCTTTGCAAGGAACGAATCAATGCGTTCCACCTTCTGCATTTGCATAGATCTCATCTTTTGCTACTCGGAAGATCCTTGATACAACATCGACAATGCATCCCACATCTCCTTGGCAGTATTTCTGCCAGTGATGTGACAAACTATATGATCCTTCACTCCATCGAGGATCATTCTTTTTGTCTACGCCATTTCTCCCTTGTACTTCTTGAGCGGATCTGGATCTGTGGGTTCAACTACCACGTTGTCGACGTAGATTTTGAGAAAATGCTCATCCTGAAGGCACGACATCCTTGCCTTCCAGATCAAATAGTTGGATGCCCCATCCAACCTGTCTTGATCTCTCAGTCCACTGGTTGCCATCTCTGCCAATCGAAAAGTTGAATAGCCTCCTCTCTTCTTCATACAACACTAGACTGACCTATGCACTCCCTTCTGGAGCTTGTAGATTTTCCCCTCTTCGCTACTACTCAACTAGTGAGAATTCAGAGTCCTTGGCTGGAAGTCCTTTGAGGAAGAATTCCCCCAACCGTGTCTCTCTCTTCCCTCTGATGTCTTTTTTGCCCAACGATTGCCTGCAAAAAACTTCGTCCCACTAGAAACCTCCTCTTCGCTAAAGATTCTGCACTGCTCCCTCCAACACTGGCAAACTTTGATCTGGAAGTCTTACCTCTTTGTCGACTCACTCAGAGAGAGACCTTCCTTGAAAATATTTTCCCTTTTGGCCTGGCTGTGCAATCCCTCTAAGGATTCGATTTTCTGGCTCTATAGGAATTTCGAACTCCCTTCTTCCTTCAATGCTGGGCTCTTCCGACACTACTCTCTTGTTTCACCTGCAGCTCGATACCATGTGAAAATTTGGATGCCCAAATTTCTATTGCAGCAATTGATTATGTTTCTCCTATTTGTTAATTATTGAAGCAAATTATTTACTGTTTCCTACAGTAAACACTGAAATGAATACACTGTAGCCTACACCATTTAAATTAGAAACGGAAACAAGAAACTGAATAGGAAAAAGATACAACACACCTACACAGTTATATTTGGAAAAATGTCCCTGGAAAAACCCAATGCGGGAAAACTGGTGCAACAACTCTGAGGGTTTTATTATTAAGCAGTGGTAATTTCTGAATACAATCTTTGGATGCCTTCTTGACAATCCAGTTACAGAGAATATCTCTGAAAGAGAGATTTGTGAGATTACCTCACACTATCACTGGAAGTCTTGGCTGATCCAACCCTTGTATGAACAGCCCCTGGCTGCCTCTGCGCTGCCTCTGCACAATGTCTACGTCAACCCAACGTCACACTGTCTAAGGCCTGCATCACTCTTCCCGGCTGATCGATTTGACTCTGAGATTTTGAATAGTGCTCTCCCAGTCTCACACCCCGACTTCTAGCTATAGAAATCAAACCCTCTAGCAAATTTCAGATTCCCTCAAGGCTTCTACGTTGCCTCTGCGTGACTCTGCGTCAGCGTCTCTGGCTCTGCGCTGCCTCTACTAGATCTCCCTCTCTCTTCTTTGCTAATTATTCTCCGACCGTGAAAGATTTTCCTTCAGATACTATCCTTGCCACTCTCTGCAAAAGATCACTATTGAAAATCTCTCCGGTAGTTGTTCTGCTTCAGAAAATCGAACTTCTGATCTTCTCCTTGTGTGTTCTCCAAGTGCACATCAAGCCTCTTCTTATAATCCTCTCGCTGATCAATCAACGATCCATATTAGATTCTAATCTAAGTCACCTGACACGGGGATTCGGGACACGTAGGATTCGAGATTCGTGGTGTCGGATTCGGACACGCTGACCCCCCGGAACAGGACACGTTA
>APFE031425597.1:142446-155962 GCA_000404065.3 Pinus taeda
CCTTGTTGTTTGGCCCATCCTCTCTTGTGACATATTTCCATAATGGATATTTATCATTGTCTTTAAGTCCTCTTCCCTCAACATTACTTGCAGCAGACTCTGATGATATTGGAGGAGGAAGGGCATCTCTACCCATGACATTCTTGCCCTTCCTTTGCCCCCTAACTGCTGCCCCTGCCTTTGATTGAGCCATGAACACTGTTACGGACCACGGGGTTACCTCAACGACAAGTTGACAACTTGTAAAAAAAATGAACAAACTGCTGTCAAAAATTAAAAAATGCAAAACAATTAAAAAATGAACAAACTGCTGTAAAAAATTATAAACTGTGCATAGCGTCAAGTTAGTAAGGTTTTAAATTTTAATCATTGGGTAGTGGGTACTGAGTCCTCTCTCAAGAATACCTTCAATTTCATAAACATTTAGAATTATGTGAAATATTCACTTGTCAGATTTTGAGAAGCAATGTAGTAAGCCTTAAGGACATCAGTATCACACTGCACACTGGCACAATTATTCTCACAGTGCTGGAAATAAAGATGTGAAGCTCATATTGTCTGACAGCAGAGGCACATTCATTTGGCAATTGTTTTGAGACAGTTATTAATAATTATAGTAATTGCCATGCTCAGAATTGTTCTTCTTAAACCATGGTCAGTGGGTCACAAGAAACCTGTAGGCTGTAGCAGATTTTCGAGCAGGCAGATCAGCTAAAGAGTCAAAGACTAAAGTCCTGTAGCAAGATCTCATCATCTCAATAAACAATTGAACTGTTCAATAACAATTTGAACATAACCCCTGAAGATGATAAGGTTTGTTATGAGTATGACAGATCGATAAGTCGAATATGAGGCAGTCTGGCAGATTATTTTGTGGAGACTAAGTCATGAATGAGGAACAAGACTTTAATGCATTCTATTCTTGAACATGGACTGATATATCATATAAGAAACTTCACAGAGATGATGAGAATCAAATGAAAATATTTTCCAAAAACCACAGGTTGAAAGACACCAGTGCCAACCAGAGCTTCAGTGGAGCACATTTCTCTCAACTGCTGTCTTTTCCTTAGAATAACTAACATGCATGCACAGCGGGTTGAAAATTAGAGGTCACCGAGGCACACTTTCCAAAGAGGTCACTGTTTTGGATGATGCATCGATTGAACCCTCAAACAGTAGGTCAAATCAGCCTTAATCAATTCCAGTTATGATAAACAACTGGCTGGAAATAGATTCAAACTTCAAAGTTATAACAAAAAGATCTGAGGACTGATCTTCTTGAGTTTCTGAAGCAATTTCATAGTTCTTTTCTGTTCTGAGGATTAACTTCTGCGGTCTATTCTGAAGCAGACTTAGGATATCCGTTTTCATTAAAAGTCTGTTCTAAGGGAGGACGACATCTTTACTTGGCACATCTGCAGTCAGTTCAAATTTATAGCGTTGTTGTCTTGGATATTACTGCAGTTTGCATTAAAATCATGAGCAAGAAACCACAGCAGCCTCATCGAGGTGCTGATCCCCCACGGGCCACAATACATGCTGTGTATTAACAATAAAACAACCCCCGGGCCCCTATGGAAATAGTGAAAGATGTGACATTTTCTGATTGTATCCATCTCGAAAATCACTGGAAACTACCTCTAAAATCAGTGGAAACTACACGGTTTGCATCAATACACGGTGATACGGTGAATCGCTGGTGTTATGGTATACATTTAAAACATGGAGCAAATACTAAAGCCGACAGAGGTTTTCACTGAATGGTGAATGCACATATGTCATATTAAGATACCGGTTTGAGTTTCAGCCGCGGGAAGAACTTACCTGGCTATGGTGCACCGACGACAGTCTGCTCTCCTCTCAGCGCTCAGCTTGCTCTCGATTCTCAACACTGCTCACTCACATAAACTCAGAATGTGAATACCCTGCTCGCAAACACCCGCCTTTTAACCCGCAAACAGAAGAAAATTGTGACACGATTCGCCCACACACAAGACTCGTTTCCAAAAAAGCGACGCGATTCGTTTTTTTTCGGGACACCCTCCGACACGACGTGGGGAAATCGGACACGACGTGTCAGAAAAAATGGACACGAATCCGTACAGAATTGTGTCGGATTCGACCGATTCGGGATTCGTGCCCCCTTTAGAGCGAATCCGGTATCATAGATTCTAATCAATGGCTAGGATGATATTGACTTGATCTTTGCCTTCTTCTAGAAGTTTCACCCAAAGTTTAGATTAATACTCATTAATTATTTTAATTTCTTAAGTTTAGACTTAGTTTCCCATTAAAAATAATTATTTATTTCAATACATTGTCTTTGGGAGGAATTTCCCAAAACGATTTCTGGGTATTGGAGAATGCATTTGTCTAAGCCTCCCTGCAAAATTTGCGACTCAGAGCACATCCGATGCTACCAGAAATCAACAATTGATCAATCTTTACCTAGGCCTAGACATTCCCAATTAGCCTTTCTTGGAGAGCCCTTTAACTTGCTTTTTAAGCAACCAAGCCTATTATTTTAATCTCTCCTATGAATGGGCTTTTGTAATCACATCATACCCAATTATTGATCCCATCATTTTAGTGATTTCCTTCATATCGGGACCTCTCCCATCAATGAAAGACCGTAAAGAGCAGGGGACATTGACTGGAGTGACAGTGGGTCTTTGTTCCACCATTGCCATTTGGTCTAGTAGTTTCCCTTTAAGAACCCCAACTAGGACCCCTGCTAAATTGAGCGGTAATAGGAGACAACAAACAAATTGCAAAAAAAAAAATCTAAGTTGCAGGAAAAATGTCCCTGAAACATGGGTCCATGTTTCAGGCATGTTTTGGCACAAACAAAGTGCAGGAGTTTTTGGACCCACAAGAGCATTGAAAAGGTTCGTGGGACCTGCAACAAGAACATAAATGGCTATTGACATGAAAACAATGACAAATTGAGTGAATTGTTAAACACAATATAAATTTCTCGATCATTGATCATTATATCAAAGTTGCAAGATAATTATGCAAAAAACTGTTTTTAGAAATATTTATATTTATATTATTTTAAATACTGTGTATCCAAAATTTTGGGGGCTTGTGTTTCCATGGTGTACCTGTTTTAGAAACTTTTACCAGTTATCACTTTTTGTGCAACTTAGAACAAAATGTTTCATGTTCTACAATCCTAGTTTTGCAGTGGTAAATGATTCTAAGTTTAGCTTCAAGTTCATGGTGATTAAAACTACTTGCAGGTCGATCATTTTCTTTTTGATGCTATCTGTGAAGTTATAACAAGGCGTAGAAAGTTAATCTAAGTGAATGTAAGAACTGGTAAACAAAGTTAAAAACTGCAACATACAAGCTTTGTGGTTTACCAAACTTTCAGTTCTCTAAGTTTAAACATGTGAGACAGAACTGGAAAATGACAACCTTGCAGAAGCATATCTTGATGTGATATGAAGCCAGACACTACCTACTATGATCTCTATTTGAGGTCATTCCAACCTAAGCCCGTCATTGATCTGGTTGAAGCAATTAACTGATTGTGCCTTAATTTGTATGTGAAGGTTTAATATATTAGAGTTTAGTGAAGCATATTTATATTTGATGTTACCATAGTTTTAGATTGTTGAGAAACAAATCTCCTGTTGAATTGCATTTGTTTCTTGAGCAGGGGATCCTCTGTATGTTGCTGGTGGTAGACCTTCCATAACTGTGTCTGACAGTTGCTGTGAAAGCTGCGATGGTGACAACTTTGCTGAGGATGGGTATGGAATATGTTTCACTTGTATAGTGACCTGAAACTGATTGTTGGTGATGGTCTACAAATGGAGCTGTTTGCATCTCATTCACCTGCTGTCTTTTAGTTGTGTCATTTGTTTATCTACTCATTTTTCATTTTCTGAGCAAAAAATCTTCATTGATATTGATCTTTAAGACAGCCAGTAGTAAGGAGGCTTGTGTAGCAGAAATGATTGATCAAAAAAAGTTGTGTATCAGTTTCAGTTCAGACAAAATATTTTACCCTCTGACACTGAATATTCCTTTTCATGAGTTAAAGCATAAAACTGCTATATTTTGGAGTAAGAGCTAACGTATCGAAATTACAATGGTTCTATTTTGTGAGAATTGTCGAATCTCTACAACCATAAAAGGAATCAGCCTACAGGTTTAATTATTTGGTCTACTAAACAGTAAATTAATCTGATGTATATGAAGGGGTTAAGTGGAGATTTATGTAATCCATATTGGCTTTAATATGGTTGGAATGCATGGATCAGCCATACATACACCTCTTGTACCTGTCCCTTGATGACCTTTTGGTTTGCAAGGGAATGTTGCCACACTATTGCATAATTGGTTTAATGTGTTTAAACCCTTCTTGCACACTCTTTTATACCTGCATATGTACCCAAATGCATGCATACGGTACTGATGAATGCTCAAAATGCAGATAGTATAGCCTCGGAATACAATGGGACCCAGCTACAACCAGTGCATTTTTCTATAAAGAGAAAGTAATGGTAGATACACAAGCAACTAATATGATATGAGATAACGAAGGTTTAGATATAAGAAAAAGAGGCGATATTGATCTAAGTAGGGGCCGCTCACCTAAATGTTAAATATCCAATACTAGATCTGATTTATTTATATCTCAACAATTATTTTATACCCAGACATTATTTACTCAATAAAATATGAAAACTGTTGGAAAATAAACTCACTGGTATTTTAATTAATTAAATTTGCAATGGAAAAAAATAAGGAAATCAATCGCACAAGAGTAGAAAATTCTGCCCAAAACAATATTCCTTCACTTTATATTGCTTAGGGAAATTAAGGCCTATATCCACAAAGAATACAAAGAAAAATTACAGCTGCTTGGAATTTGGAAATCGACTCCTCTGGAAAATCAGCCTCAAGGGATTCGGCCCTCCTGAAATTTCCAGCCTTGTAGAATCCGGCCTCTCTCACCAGCAAACTTGGTCCCTTCTTCTCACCTTGTATATCCCCTCCGCTCTTGAGAAAGTCGGCCCTGGCAATTTCTGCCCTCCAAAACAAGACCCCCCTCTTTAACAATTTGACTTCTCTTTCCTAGACTCGACCTCCTTGAAATTTCCTCCTGAAATTTCATTGTTACAATCCTTTTCCCTTCTTTTCAGTCCTAGAGTCTCTCACTCTTTGCGAAAATCACTCTCTCGAGTCTCAACAATAACAATGTAATGTGTCTTCATCCTCTCCCATAGGTTCTCTTTATAATTTCTCCATAGGCCAAATCCCTGATCTCCAAAGTGATAGATAGCTAAGATTAAATCCTAGACTTCTTAGATCAACAATGGAGATTAGATCTAAGTCATTTAAATACTTTAATATATATCCTTAGATAAATATTAGTCCAAAGTCAACAATAAATAAATAGTCAATCAATGTGCTTTTTCATTAGTTAAAAACTTAGGAAGGAGATCATATTAGTTGCTCCTCTTGAACAACCACCTAAAGAGGACTTCTTCTCCTACATGCTAGACAAAAGCCTATGCAGAAGACCTTCCGAAGCTAAAAATTCAACGCTCCCTCAACCCTCCAATCCTCACCCCTTACCCCTGGAAGACCAAGTCCCTTGCTTAAATAGCAAGCAAGTTCCATTCTTCAACTCCATCCTTGGGAAAGGGTTTCCAGGGTCACTTTCTGTAGGAATTTACAAGGTAAGTTCCTCAGATAGAACACCAAAGGACACCACTCACAAACAGATCACAGATCAATACACCAGTATTCTTGACGTGGTTAATACCCTCAAAGAGGGAAACAGTCCACGGCCTGAGCCAATGCAGCCAGTTCAGGGAATTTATTAATAAAAGAATGAAAATTTTCATAAGCTTCTCTCATGAACGGTCACCCTACAAATGACCCTCCATGCTTTTTAAATAGAGATCATGGACCAATCGAGTGCTAAGCCACGGATCAAGTGTTGGTAATACCGAGGAGAGAATGAACCATCGGATCACTTCATGTCTAGAACATATCATGACCGTCGGATTGTAAATTACAAAAGTGAATAGTAAGGAAACACGCTTTACCTAACTCTACACTAGACCAAGTTATACTTAACTATTTTCCATGTGTCGGAATATCCTAACATGCCCCCTTAAGAACAATTTGGGATAGGATTGAACGATGTACAAATACGACACAATAGGAGAAGGAAGGAGGCATTAGAGCCTATCCCCCCTTAGTGACAACTTCCTGAACTCCAACCATAAATCAAAGTGTTGATTTGGGGTAGCATCGGATGTGCTGTAGCCACGAAATTTGGTGGAGAGGCTAAGGCACATGAGATTTCCAATACCCAGAAACGGTTTGGGCAGATTCTAAACAGTTTGGGAGATATTAAAATAATTAATATTTTTAATGGGGTTCCTAAGTCTAAGCATAGGGAAAATAAATATTAATGTGAATTAACATAAAACTGTGTTAGAATGGTCCAAAAGTCATGGATCAAGCTAGATCTAAACTTAGCTGTTGATTTGTCAACGAGAAAAGTATAAGAGGAGGCTTGAGGGTCACTTGGAGAACACACCGAGTTGACCAAGATTTCAACTTTCTAGTGCAGGGTTTCACGAGGAAGTCAAGAGAGTGATCAGAGTTGCAGCTGAGGGGCAGTGAATACATAAGTAGAGAGGCAGCAATAGTGTCAGGAGGATCAGCGTAGCAGCTGGGAAAGCTGATGCAGAGGACAGAAGCCGGAACTGCCAGGAACAGCCGGAACTATCGAACAGCCAGGAAAGCTGACGCAGAGGGCAGAAGCCGAAACTGTCAGGAAAAACCAGAACTACTGGGAATTGCTGGAACAGACGGGAAAGTTGACGCAGAGGGCAAAAGCTGGAACTGCCGTGAACAGCCGGAATTGCCAGGAACTGCCAGAACAGCCAGGAAAGCTAACGCAAAGGGTAGAAGCCGAAACTGCCGGGAATAGCCGGAACTGCTGGAACTGTCGGGAAAGCTAACACAGAGGGCATAAGAGGCTGACGTAGTCCCTAGAGGCTGACGCTGGGGTTTTTCGTGGGGCAGATTGGAGTTGAGGAGCTGCTGGAGTGTTTATTCGGGGTTTCAGTCATAACATCTGTCTCCGAAGGAGAGGTACTACTGCCGAGATTATTCTCTATTGGGTGAGCTGGTTTTGGCACCCAGATTGTATTCAGAAACTGCATAATAATAAAACCCTCAGATAGCTGCACCGATTTTCCCGCATTGGGTTTTTCCGGGGACATTGGTCCAAAAACAACGGTGTCACTTGTGTGCTTGTTTTGTTTGCTTCAGTTGATGATCTGTAATGTGTTGAGCATGTATTTGTATTTATTTCTAGTATTTACATGGTAAATAACTTGTTAATTAACAAAACAAGTAGGTAGGAATAAATCAGAAAGTACATGAAGGGTTTCTAACGGGTTAGACTTAGAAATTCTAACATGGTACCAGAGCTTGGTTGCAAGGCACAGGAGAATTGAGGACATCAATCGAGCAGAGCAGTAGAAATCAGCTATCCCGAGTGACAGAGTTGATCATTGCAGAAGGCGACAGAGGAAGGAGTGACGCAGAGGGATTGCGTCATCATTCTAGGCCAGAGAAAGACAGCGCAGAGGCTAAGGGAGGGAGAATCAGGCTCACGCAGAGGCCACGAGGGTTGACGCAGTTAGTTGGGGGAGCTGATTTGCCGGTGTCGGGATTGCACAGAGCCAAGTGGCTCAATCCTTCAGTTGCTGGGGTATAGGAGGCTGTGGGTAAGTTGCAGAGTGAAGCTGGTGGGGTACTCTAGTCAGAACAATACCTAACAGGGCAAGACCAAGGGGAGGGAGTTGCTGCTGAGGCGGATTTCTAGTCAAGGAATCCAAATCAGTGGTGCAGTTGCACAAACGATCGGAGAGGGGCAGCTTGATGGTTGGCAGAAGGATTTCCAGGAGGGAAATCGGGACTTAGAGGGAGTCTAGAAGAGAACTTCCAGACGGGAACTAGAGAGACTTAGAGGAGTCGAACAGAGAACTTCCAGATGGGAAGTAGAGAGACTCAGCAGGAGTCGAACCAAGAACTTCCAGGCGGGAAGTAGAGAGACTCGGAGGAGTCAATAGAGAAGAGTAGAGAGATGGCCATGAATGGGATGAGGGATCAGGATAGGCTGGACGAAGTGTCCAACCTTGTGGTCTGGAAGGCCAGGATCCTGTCCATTCTAGATAAACATCGTATCAAGGCCTTCACCTTGAGGGATGATGATTGTGCCATGAGTACTCGTGCCACTTGAGAAGAAGTGGGGAGACATCGAGCTGTAGTCAGGACAAACTACAGGCGATGAGGGGTAGGATTGTTGAGGTACCCAACCTCTTGGATTATAACTTGCTACGAGAGCCTCGATGAGAAGTAGCAGTACTAGCAGATGTCAGTAGAGACGAATGAGGATGGAGCAGCAGAGGGAGCGATAGGGCAAGATTCCCAAGACAGCGCGAGGCTAGCAGGCTACAACAGTGCGAGAGGCACGGGAGTGTTACACCAGTGCAGGATGGCACAGAGAGGTGTGCAACGGTGTGAGATGCAGGGAGTTGTCGCAGCAACGTAGAGGTCAGAGAGGGAGCACTTGTCAGTGACAGAAGGAGCTTCAGCGTCGGGAGTGTCTTCAGCCTGATAGAGATGTTAGAGTTGGGAGATCAGTTCTTTACTTCTCAGTAACTGAGTTGTAGTGCAGCAGTTAGCAGTGGTAGTGCTATGGGCAACATGATGCAGCATGATGAGGGGCTGTAGTGCAGACGTAGTAGTGGCAGTGGTAGGGCCATGGGCAGCAACACGGCTGCAAAGGGAGTTGTACAGATGCAATAGTGGCAGTGGCAAAGCCATGGGTGGTAGTACGAGATACATCAGTGCAGATGATGGGCAGCAGAGCTAGCATCAGGGACCGACGCCAGATGATCAGAGTAATACTTAGTGAGGAGTATTGTTAGAGCATAGTGCTTGCTAAGAGGGAGTGTTGATTTAGCGTAGCATCAGATGTGCTCTAGCCACGAAATTTGGTGGAGGGGCTAAGGCACATGAGATCTCCAATACCCAGAAAGGGTTTGGGCAGATTCTAAACAGTTTGGGAGATATTAAAATAATGAATATTTTTAACGGAGTCCCTAAATCTAAACTTAGGAAAAATAAAATATTAATGTGTATTAATATAAAACTGTGTTAGAATGGTCCAAAAGTCATGGATCAAGCCAGAATTAATCTTAGCCGTTGATTAGGGACTTAATCTCGGCCGTTGAATTGTCAACGAGAAGAGTATAAAAGAAGGATTGAGGGTCACTTGGAGAACACACCAAGTTGATCAAGATTTCGACTTTCTGGGGCAGGGTTTGCTGAGGAAGTCGAGAGAGTGATTAGAGTTGCAGTGAGGGGTAGTGAATACAGAAGCAGAGAGGCAGAGATAGTGCCGGGAGGATTAGCGCAGCAGCCGGGAAAGCTGACGCAGAGGGCAGAAGCCGGAATTGTCAGAATAGCCAAAACTATCGGGAACTGCAGGAACAACGGGGAAAGCTGACGCAGAGGGCAGAAGCTGGAATCGCTGGAACAATCAGGAAAGCTGACGCAGAGAGCAGAAGCCGGAACTGCTGGGAACAGCTAGAACTGTCGGGAACTACCGGAACTACAGGGAAAATTGACGCAGAGGGCAGAAGAGGCTAATGCAGTCCCTAGAGGCTGACACTGGGGTTTTTTGTGGGGCAAATTGGAGTTGAGGAGCTGCTGGAGTGTTTATCCAGGGTTTTAGTCAGAGCATTTGTCTCCGAAGGAGAGGTACTACTGCCGAGATTATTCTCTGTTGGGTGAGTCGGTTTTGGCACCCAGATTGTATTCAAAAACTGCATACTAATAAAACCCTTAGATAGCTGCACCGGTTTTCCCGTATTGGGTTTTTTCGGGGACATTTGTCCAAAAACAATAGTGTCTCTTGTGTGCTGGTTTTGTTTCCTTCAATTGATGATCTGTAATGTGTTGAGCATGTACTTGTATTTATTTCGAGTATTTACATGGTAAATAACTTGTTAATTAATAGAACAAGTAGGTAGGAATAAATTAGAAGGTACATGAAGGGTTTCTAATGGGTTAGCCTTAGAAATTCCAACACAAAGTTTAGTAAACTTTGGCTATGTGAGAGCCTTTGTAAAGATGTTTGCAACTTGATCATCGGTTGAACAATATTGCACTTGAAGAACATGGTCATGAATGAGCTTTCTAATGAAGTGCATGTGTAGTTCAATGTGTTTGTTGTGCTGATGTTGGACTAGATCTTTGCATAGTTGATTGGCACTTTGATTATCACACCAAAGTGTAGTCGGATGCTATTGCTGAAAGTCAAACTCTGACAGGATCTAACGAAGCCACAAGGCTTCCTTACTAGCTTCTACGACAACATGATACTTTGCTACTGTTGAATAAAGAGAAATGGCACTTTGTTTCTTGCAAGCCCATGTAATAGGTCTAGAACCAAGAGTGTAGACAACCTGCAATAGACTTCTGATCGTTAGGGTTACCAGCCCAATCGGAATCAGTGAAACCAACCAATAGAGGAGATGCTTCTGCACTGTAATGAATCCCAAAGTGAACTGTAACTCGAACATAACGAAGTATTCTTTTAGTTGATTTCCAATGACTTTCATGTGGGTTTTGCATAAACCGAGCAATAAGGCCAACAACAAAAGAAAGGTCAGGACAGGTATGGGTCAAATACAAAAGTTTTCCTACAAGTTGACGATATAAGGTAGCATTAACTTCAGGGGAAGTACAAGTGACTGAAAGTTTGGCTCCAGACTTAAAGGGAGAACGGGCTAGTTTACAGTTTTCCATGTGAAAGTGGCGTATAAGATCATAGGCATACTTGGATTGGGAAAGGGAAATACCTTCCTTGGATTGCAAGACTTGAAGGCCAAGAAAATAATGCAAGTGTCCTAAGTTTGTCATTTCAAACTGCTTTTTAAGGCTGGACTTCACATGGTTTATAAGGTTGGGATCACTACTAGTAAGGATAAGATCATCAACATAAAGAAATTCGAATGATAAGAGACTTACCCACTTTCTTGGTGTAGACAGTATTGTTAGAATGACACTTAGAAAAGCCAATGTCTAAAAGAAAGCTATCCATTTTGGCATACCAAGCCCGAGGGGTTTGCTTGAGACCATAAAAGGATTTCTTAAGCCGACATACAAGGCTGGAGTCTGTTTGTATAAAGCCAGGAGGTTGTTCCATATAGATTTCTTCATGCAAGTCCCCATGCAAGAAGGTAGATTTAGCATCCATCTAATGGACTTCCCATTTGAAAGAGGTAGCAAGGGAATGAACAAGGCGGATAGAGTTCATTTTGGCAACAGGGGAGAAGGTTTCAGTATAGTCAATGCCTTCAACTTGTGAAAAGCCCTTAGCAACAAGACGAGCTTTATGTTTATCAACTTTTCCATCTAGTCCAAACTTGGTTTTGTAAACCCATTTGCATCTAACAAGTCTTTGTTTCTTTGGAAGAGGGACAAGATCCCATGTATCATTTGCCAATAATGAACGATATTCTTCATTCATAGCTACGTCCCAATCTGGATGGCCTGAAGCTTTTGCAAAGGTGTCAGGATCATAATTCGTTGAAGCTTGTGCCAGTAAAGAAGAGGCTCTATTGAACTGAGAACGTGTACGTCGCTGATTTGTAGGATCACAGGCAAGAGCACCTGTTGCATCCCGAGTAGCACGGACCCATTTTGGAAGCTGAGGAGCTGAAGGAGGATCTTGAGAAGGTGGGGGAGGATTGTCATCCTCGATATCATCCTCTGAAGAAGAAATATTTTCAAAAGTAGAAGGGATAGAGAGAGGTGGCACATCCGCCGAACTAGGCTCGTAGGCCGTTATATTTTCAACAAACTTTACATCTCTTATAATGATAACATTTTTGGACTTAGGTGAAAGAAGTCTATATCCTTTAACATCTTTATAATATCCCACAAAAATACATTTTTCACTCTTAGGTTCTAAAGCTTTATGTTTCTCATATGGAATATGGGTCCATGCTTCACTTCCAAAAACATGAAAGTGACTTACATCTAGTTTAATTGAGCTCCATGCTTCTTCTGGAGTAATATTCTTTAAAACATTAGTAGGAGTGCGATTTACTATGTCATTTACACAATTAATTGCTTCTGCCCCAAAATTAAGACTAAGTCCTTTAGATTGAAGCATACAATTATCCATTTCCTTTAAAGTGTGATTCTTCCTTTCAGCTACACGTTTTTATTGTGGATTATATGGAATAGTATGTTGCATTTGAATTCCATGCTCGGTGCAAAAGTTGATGAATTTGTTGTTAACATATTCTCTGCCATTATCAGATTTTAGCTTAAGAATTTGATGTCTAGATTGTTTCTCAACAAAGGCCTTAAAGGCCAAGAACATGTTAAAGACTTCACTCTTGAGTTTTAAGAAGTATACCCAAGTGCATTTAGAGAAATCATCAATGAAAATTAAGAAATACCTGTAGCCAGAGAATGAAACAACTGGAAGTGGACCACATAAATCACAATGCACAAGTTGTAAAAGGGTTGAGGCGTGCCAAGAGGCACGTTTTTCAAAACTATCTCGATGATGTTTTCCAAGTACACATCCGGAACAAACACCATCTCTGCAAGATACCATAGGAAGACTTGTCACCATATTTTCCTTACATAGATTTTGAAGGGAGCAATAGTTTAAGTGACCAAATCACTCATGCCAAAGTTTGCTCACTTCATCATTAGGAGCAACAAATACCGAGGGAAGTGTTGATGACCCAAAGTTGTTAAACTTATACAACCTTGTAGAATCATGAACAATGCCAGTAGCTAAAATCTATCTAGGATCTATTAGGTCCTTAATTACAACATCATGAGGTGAAAATTCAACGGTTTTACCTTCACTTGAATGAGTTATTTGATATACAGATAGAAGGTTGCAGGATAAGATTGGAACACATAGTACATCATTAAATTAACCATTGTCTAGATGAATAGTTCCAGTCCCTAGAACACTAAGAGATCTATCATCACCAACATATATATTTTTGGTGTTACAATCATTTAAAAAAGAAAACATGGCTTTGTTTTTGGCCATGTGATAAGAAGCTCCATAATCAATGAGCCATTCATGAGAATGAGAAGAAGAAGATACATTTAGTGCATAACCAAACCGAGATGCTTGACAACCACATGTAGAAAGTGCTATTCTTGAAGATGAAGTTGAAGTTGAAGAGTGCTTCAAATGGATGTTATGCTTCTTCATTGCTGCTTCTAAGGCTTCCATCTTCTTAAAGCATTTGGATTCGAAGTGGCCATCTCGATTACAAAAGTTGCAATGACTATCAGTCTTCTTCTCTTTGCTTTTATTTGCCTTATCATTTTGTTGAATTCAGTGATGCGGGGGAGCGGCCCCCCCCCCTTCGAACCGCTCCCGGAGCGCGCTCCTGGTGGGAGCGGCTCGGGAGCG
>APFE031425597.1:159113-185359 GCA_000404065.3 Pinus taeda
ATTTCATCTCATTATTCATGTTTCATTTTATAAATTTTTAACGTTTCATATCATGTTAACAGTTAGAAGTTAGGACTTAGAAATATCTTCGATATTACTTCTTGTAATGGTAACATGGTTAAACTTGGCTTACATGTACAACTTGTTACTTTGGTGATCAATGATGATAAATGTTATTGAATTGAATGCTATTTTAATTTATTATTTTACTAAGGTTGATGACGATTATAATTTCTAGATGATTGATGTGATATGGTTCAATGATCAATTTATGTTTTTTTATGTTTTTATGTCTATTTCATCATTCTACATGTTTTTGTTGACATATATGTATCAAAAATTAAAAAATATAAAAAATATATATATTTTTAAAAAATCGCTCCGGGATTCGCTCCCAAACCGGGAGCTTCTGAAAATGGTCGCTCCCGCTCCCGCTTCCGCTCCCGCTCCCCGCTTCCGCTCCCGCTCCCAAGTAACATTGGTTGAATTGATTTTTCATTTTGAGAATGAAATTGCTTAGGACCATTCTTTTTAGGATACTGCTTCTTAGGATTCTTTGAATTTGGTTGTTGCTGGGCAGCTAAGGCTTTTTTAGAAGAGTTTCCAAGATTAAGAAGACCAAGATGTAAGAGTTTTTCTTGTTCTCTTATTAAAGAATCACAAAAGGCATCAAAAGAGGGGGACTTGTTGTCTTGTCCTTGAGAAACAAAGGCTTCTCTAGTAGAATGGAAGGTGGAAACAAACACAGAGTAGGCTGGTCCCAACTTAGTAAGAATGGAATAGATAAAGCTACCATCTTCTTTCTTAACTTTAACACCTTCCAAGAGAAGTCGAAGGGTCTTGAACTTGGACAAAAAATCTTCAATGGAAGAAAAATTATTGGGGTCCAACGTAAGCAACTCATTTTCGAGTTGATGGGCTCTAATTTCATTTTTAATTTCAAAAACTTTAGTAAGCTTTTTCATTGCTTCATTAAGGGTATCAAGTTTTGCGATATGGAATCTAAGGTCTGGAGAAATAGACATCCCTATCAACCCACATGTTTGATCTTTCCTATTTTCCTATTTGGCTGCCTTATCTTCATCTTTAGGTTTAGTTTCTTGGCCTGAGGCTATTTTGTAAAGACCTTTACTTCTAAGTAAATCCACAATGTAGGACCACCATTGGAAGTAGTTGGTGCTGTCAAGAATAACTTGGCATGGACTTCCCATTTTAACAGAAACTAAAGCTGTAGATGCTGAAACTAAGTGTTCCAATAGAAAGATTTCGAAAAATTAAGTAGATTAAAAAAAATGGCTTCTGGATGAAGAAGTTATGGCTTTTTGAAGAAAAGTTGTTGAAGATGTCGACGAATTGCGTGAATGTGTGGATGTGAATGATAATGTTATATTTAAAAAAAATCCCCCCCCCTCCCCTTTCCAAACTTAATCTAATTAGCTCACTTTAAAAAAAAATTATGTGACCCACTTTTATAAATAAGTGAAAGTCACTTTTACAATGGTACTTTATGAGCTACCTACTAAATTGTAACTTAAATAAACGATAAAGAGACTTTAGAATTATAAGTGACTCACTTTTTATAATGGGTGAGAACACTTTTACATAAAGTAACTTTAAAACATAAGTTACACATGCTTTTTGAAAAATTAACTCAACAAAAAGAAAGATTTGAACCCAAGACCTCTATTCTCATAAAGTAACTTTGGACCAAGTGAGCTAGTTTAAAAGGTTAGTAATTTTTGGAAAAGAGAAAGGGGCTTTTTCTTTTTTTTAGTCACTGAAACTTTGGGGTGCATGCTTACTTGAAAAAGCCCTTTTTGCCTACAAAACAAAAAACACAACTCAACGCGGACATACAAAAAAAACCAAGCCTTATGGCTTTAAGTTAGTTTTTGCCGGAAACTAAATATTTCCCTCAATGTTTCTGATTTTCCGAGATCACACTAAGGCACAACAGAAAAGAGCATACGCATAGGAAAAATCCTTCTTTTCTGTTTCTGATTTGCCCAGATCCGACAGGGTCGCGGGGCAAAGAGCATACGCAGAAATAAAAGGTATAGATATGGTAATAAAAAACAGAGAGATAATAAACCGAAATAAACAGAGATAAAATAACTAAAACTGCAAATAAACACTGTATACCTCCAGATCTTAAAAATGACATAGCTAGGGCTATCAGAAACCTTTTCGTGTGAAACGAAAGCGGTTCCTAACTTGAACAAATGCTCCTAACACAATAGAGCAGTCCTCTTGGCCCGAAAGCAGTCAAAAATAGTAGATCTAGGAAATGATAGTCGGATGTAGTTGTACCGACTTCGGATTTGGATCACCAATAGACGTGGCCCTCAAATAGCTTTGATACCATGTAGGAATTTACAGGGTAAGTTCCTCAGATAGAACATGAAAGGAAAACGCTCACAAACAGATCACAGATCAATACACCAGTATTCTTGATGTGGTTAAAACCCTCAAAGAGGAAACAGTCCACGACCTGAGCCAACGTGGCCACTTCATGCAATTTATTAATAAAAGAATGAAAATTTACGTAATCTTTTCTCATGAACAATCACCCTACAAATGACCCTCCATACTCTTTAAATAGAGATCATGGACCAATCGGGTGTTAAGCCACGGATCAAGTGTCGGTAATACCGATGAGAGAATGAAACGTCAGATCACTCCGTGTCTAGAACATATTGTGACCGTCAGATTGTAAGTTACAAAAGTACACAGTAAAAAAACACACTTTACCTAACTCTACACTAGGCCAAGTTATACTTAACTATTTCCTATGTGTCGGAATATCCTAACGCTTTCCACCTATGCATTAACATGTACTTTACAAGTGATCACTACACTACCATGACTCCTCCCATCAGTGAAAGTCCGTAAAGAGTAGGGAGACATAGCTATGGTGACAATGGGCTAAGCCTCCACCGTTTCCCTTAACGTAACAATCGCCCTCTTAGGAACCCCTTGTAGGTCCCCTGTAGGTTTGAGTGGTAACAGACCCACACACATCAAAATGGATGAGGTCTAATATCTCTTTAGACCTAGTTTCACTATTCAAAAATGGCTTTCTTGTATGTTTTCCCAAAGAGCATCTCTTGCACAGACCTTCATGATCTAACTTCATATTGGGAATACCATGTTGGAATTTCTAAGTCTAACCCGTTAGAAACCCTTCATGTGCTTTTTGATTTATTTCTGCCTACTTGTTCTCATTAATTAACAAGTTATTTACCATGTAAATACCAAAAATAAATACATGTACATGTTCAACACATTACAAATCATCAACTAAAGGAAACAAAATAAGCACACAAGTGATACCGTTGTTTTTGAAAGAATGTCCGTCAGCCCTTAGAGCCTCTGCATCACCCACGCTGGCTCTTTGAGGCATTGCACAACTCCTGGCTGGTTCTGCGTGAGCCTTGGCTAGCTCTGCATGAACCTCTCACTGGCTTTGCGTCCCTCTCTCCCGGCGTCTGAGCTGATCCCCCTGGTACTATCTCTGCCTCTTTGCTTCTATATTCACTGCCCCTCAGCTGCAACTCTGATCACTCTTTTGACTTCCTCAGCAAACCCTGCGCCAGAAAATCGAAATCTTGATCAACTTGGTGTGTTCTCCAAGTGACCCTCAATCCTTCTTTTATACTTTTCTCGTTGACAATTCAATGATCGAGATTAAGTCCCTAATCAACGACTAAGATTAATTCTGGATTGATCCATGACTTTTGGACCATTTTAACACAATTTTATATTAATACACATTAATATTTTATTTTCCCTAAAGTTTAGATTTAGGGACTCCATTAAAAATATTAATTATTTTAATATCTCCCAAACTGTTTAGAATCTGCCCAAACCATTTCTGGGTATTGGAGATCTCATGTGCGTTAGCCTCTCCACCAATTTTCGTGGCTAGAGCACATCCGATGCTACCCCAAATCAACACTCCCTCTTAGCGAGGCCTGTGCTCTAGTAATACGCCTAAATGAGCATCACCCTGATCACTGTTGCATCATTTACTGCTACCCATGGTCTTGCCACTGCCACTGTTGCATCTGTACAACAACTCTCTCTGCATCTGTGCTGTTACCCATGGCTTATGTTGATGCTAGGCCTGCTGCCCAACATCCTCTGAAGCTGCTGCATCATGTACTGCTACCCGTGGTCCTGCCACTGTCACTGTTGCATCTGTACAACAACTCCCTCTGCATCCGTGCTGCTACCCATGGCTCTACCACTGCCACTGCTGCATCTGCACTGCAATCCCTCTCATCATGCTACATTATGCTGCCCATAGCTCTGCCATTGCTGCATCTGCACTGCAATGCCTCTCATCATGCTGCGTCGTGCTGCCCATAGCATTGCCACTGCTAATCACTACACTACAACTCAGTTACTGAGAAGTAGTTAACTGATCTCCCAACTCTGACATCTTTGTCAGGCTAGAGACACCCTTGATGCTAAAACTCCCTCTATCGCTGACAAGTACTCCCTCTCTGACCTCTGCATTGCTACAACAACTCTATGCATCTCGCACTGCTTCCTCACGCGGTCCTGGGAATCCTGCACTATAGCTCCCTCTAACGCTCCATCTGCATTCGTCTCTAGTATCTGCTGACATCCGCTAGTACTGCTACTCCTCTTCGGGCTCTCGTAGTAAGGTATAATCCAAGAGGCTGGGGACCTCAAGGATCTTGTCCCTTATCGCCTGTAGTTCGTTTGACTACAGTTTGATGTCTCCCCACTTCCTCTTAAGTGGCGTGTGAGCACTCATGGCACAGTCATCATCTGTCTCCGCTTCCTTCTCCACCCTTGCTGGCGCAGCCTTGGTCTCGAAAGCCTCTCCTTTTCTCTTCTTCCTCGGATACTGGCTTGCATAGTGAGCCAGTTCCCCACAGTTGAAGCATTTGACCTTGGAGAGGTCCTTCTTCTTTCGTTTCTCTTGCTTTCACTCAGATGCTAGGGCAACATCCTCCCCTTCCTCCTTGATTTTGATCCCCTTGCTGCTGCTTCCCGCCTTGCTCAACCTTATGATCTCTTCTTGGCGAAGAGCCGCCCACATTTCCTCCCAATTTGAAAAGGTCACCCTGCCCAATATGCTCTGGACAAACACCTCCCAGTCTTCAGAGACTGCGTTCAGCACTGTTCTCACCATCAGTTCTTGATCCTCCGTGGTCCCTATGGAAGTCGACTGATCCCAGATCTCCTTCAATCGTCTGAGGAAGTTGTCAATCTGTTCTACTTTCTGCATTTGGTATGACTGCAGCTGATTTTCAAGTATCATCCTTCTCTACATAGAAGTGTGCTGGTACAATTTCTTTAGGGCCTCCCACATCTCATTTGCTGTGTCCTTTTCGACAATATGTGGCACTACATGGTCCTTGACCCCGTTAAGGACGATGCTCTTGGCCCTCACCATTGCCTCCTCGTACTTGTTGTTCTCAGTTGGGTCAACTGGGATCGCTATCATCCTCAAGGCGAAGTGCTTGACATGATTCCTGTCTAGAGTGGACAAGATTCTGGCCTTCCAGACTACGAAGTTTGAGGCTCCGTCCAGTCTGTCCTGGTCTCTTACCCCGTTGACTGCCATCTTGCTGCTCCTCTACTTCCCTCCTGGAAGTTCTTGGTGTGACTCCCTCTGAGCCTCGATTTCCCTCCTGGAAACCCTTCTGCCAATGTTGAGATGCCCCCACTCCGATCGTTAGTGCAGCTGCACCACTAATTCGGGTTTCTTGGCTAAAAATCCTTTGTAGCAACTCCCTCCTCCTTGGTCTTGCCCTGTTAGGTACTGTTCTGACTACAATACCCCACCAGCTTCACTTTGCAACTTACCCACAGCCTCCTAAGCCCCAACAAACTGAAGGTTAGAGCTTCTAGGCTCTGCGCAATCCCGACACCGCAAAATCCGCACCTCCTGGCCACGAGTGTTAATCCTTCTTGATTGAGAAAGATGACCGGGCACTGCGTAGGTCGAGTTTGCTCCCCTTTGCCATTGCGTTGATCCTCTTCCTGCTCAAACTTGATAATGCAGGCACTGTGTCACCCCTTCCTTGCTGCTTCTCTGCTAGGAACAACTTCTGTCACTAGGGACAACTGTTTTCTGCTACTACTACTCTGCTCGGCTGATGTCCTCAGTTCTCTTGTGATCTGCAACCTGGCTCTGATACCATGTTGGAATTTCTAAGTCTAACCCGTTAGAAACCCTTCATGTACTTTCTGATTTATTTCTGCCTACTTGTTCTAATTAATTAACAAGTTATTTACCATGTAAACACTGAAAATAAATGCAAGTACATGCTCAACACATTACAGATCATCAACTGAAGGAAACAAAGCAAGCACACAAGTGACAGTTTTTTTTGGAAGAATGTCCCTGGAAAAACCCTATGCGGGAAAACCAGTGCAACTATTTGAGGGTTTTAATTATTAAGTAGTTTCAGAATACAATCTGGATGCCAGAATCGACTCACCCAACGAAGAATAATCTTGGTAGTAGTACCTCTTAGTCAGAGACAGACGTTCCGACTGAAACCCCTGATAAACACTCCGACAACTCCTCAACTCCAATCTGCCTCACGAAAACCCCAATGTCAGCCTCGAGGGACTGCGTCAGCCCTTTCTGGCCCAGCGTCACCCAAGATTGCCCTGCGTCAGCCTCTAGAGGCACTGCATCAGCCCTTAGAGCCTTTGCGTAACCCACATTGGCTCTTTGAGGCACTGCGCAACTCCTGGCTGGCTCTGCGTGAGCCCTGGTGGAGACAGCGTCCCTCTCTCCCGACTTCTGCACTGATCCCCCTGGTACTATCTCTACCTCTCTGCTTCTATATTCACTGCCCCTCAGCTGCAACTCTGATCATTCTTTCGATTTCCTCAGCAAACCCTGCCCCTGAAAATCGAAATCTTGATCAACTTGGTGTGTTCTCCAAGTGACCCTCAAGCCTTCTTTTATACTTTTCTTGTTGACAATTCAACGGCCGAGATTAAGTCCCTAATCAACGGTTAAGATTAAGTTTGGCTTGATCCATGACTTTTGGACCATTTTAACACAGTTTTATATTAATATACATTAATATTTTATTTTCCCTAAGTTTAGACTTAGGGACTCCATTAAAAATATTAATTATTTTAATATCTCCTAAATTGTTTAGAATCTGCCCAAACCCTTTCTGGGTATTGGAGATCTCATGTGCTTTAGCCTCTCCACGAATTTTCGTGGCTAGAGCACATCCGATGCTACCCCAAATCAACATACCATGAACCAATTGACTAAGAGTAGGGATGACCTTATAATGTAGATGACGATACCTTCTATGCCATAGCTCAATGGGAGTTATTTCCATATGAACCAAAGCTTGAGGAGGTGGTGTAATGACTCTATAAGGGCTTCCTTCAAGAACTCCAATAACCCTAGCTTTATGAATGCTAGAGTCTTTTCCCTAAACCAATACTTTTCCATCAACAAAAGCAACTCTTTCCCCTTTAACTTCTAAACAAGAAATAGAAAGAAAATTCTTTTTCAAACCTGGAACATATAGAATGTTGTTGAGGTGTAGTTTCAATCCATTTTCTAGCTTCAACGGTGTCGATCCCAAGCCTCTAACTACATAGTTTTTATTGTCACCCAATTCCATTGCATGAGAAGATGGTTCCTTTGATAGTGTATGAAGTTTCCTTTCTCTTGTCATGTGTCTTGATGCTCCACTATCAATGATCCATGCATTGTCATCATTAAGAGAACCTGTAAGAGCAACCAAGAATCCATGATTTTTGACCTTGTTGAATAAGTAGTAGATGATCTTCTTGATCCAACTTCTAGCAGTGTTGATACCCATTCTTATGTAGTTCATCAAAGAGGGAGAATCTATGCCAACAAAGTGATCTTCGACATTTCCTGATCTTAGCTCCGATACCATGTAGGAAAATCAATGCAAATAGAGTAGGGTTTGGTTCTCCTTACTTGATAATTACTTGTGAGTTATGTTGGCTTTATTTACTTCTTTATTATCTTATCATTCATCAAGTAATTACCATATTATGTGTGTATAAAGATCACAAAACAAGAGACACAAGATGTAGGCATTGTGCAATGTCTGCTGGTTCTACAACCTACCCTATCGCAATATCAAAAATTTTATTGTTTGCAAGAATAAGGTCAATTCTAAGTTTCCAAGGTCTAAAATTTGAGGTTGCTTCCAACTTGATCTCATATTTCATAAAAGAAGCCATGGATGCAAATCAAGAAGGAATTCAACAAGAGTGATCTCAATGTAGGGTTTCTTCAAAGGTGATCTTTGTTTTCCTTCTTTCACCAAAGCTCTAATTCCATGTTGATTTTCTAAGTGCAATAGAGACTAACACCATATTTTTGAAAAACTAATAATTACTTTTGAGGTTGATCTTCTTTTAATTATTCCAATATATCATTCAACAATTATACTTCAGAATTTCAACCATACAAGAACAATAGAACAATAGAGATAACAATGCAAAAGGAGAAGACAAGATTTATCGTGGGAAAACCCACAAGAGGAGAAACCCAACAACCTTTTCAATAGAGAAATTCTTCTGTTTAACAAGAGACACACGTAGACCTACTAGCCATCAACTAGGTCACACCTGGTCAAACCCTCCAAGTGAAGCCACTCAAACTGCTCCAACACTTCACTCTGCTTGCTCTGATCCAGAATTTCAGCCCTCCTACAACTTCCAAAATCCTAGAATTTTGGCCCCCAACAACCACACCTAAATTTCAATCCACACGTGTGAGCTTGAGAGAGAGAGAGAGAAGAGATTCAATTCATCCTTCTTTTTTGTCGTTCTTGTCCTTCTTAATCTTCACTAGGATGCCCAAAAACTGTCTTCTTGAGAGAGTGCGAATTGGTGGTGAGAGAATGAGGTCGAGCTTCCTTTATATAGTGATGTACTGGGTCGAATGGGTGTGTCGTTTGCCTGAGTCGACCTGACTTGGAGGGAGACAAACTTGACAAACTTGGAGCCAAAAAATTCAAATTTTCTTCTTTCAAAAGTCCAAATGGGACTTGACTCAAAATGTAATTTTCTTTTGACTCTAGCATTTAAAATATGCTTTACAGTAATCAATCTAAAATACATCAAGTGACCAAATATACATTATGAAGACCGACCATAGTTACAAAATTCAACATTGTCACCTTTTGACCTTCACATATGTGGGCAATCTGGATGTCTTGAATAACCAATCGCTGTTCGATCTATTGCTTAGTTTCAAGCATTGTGATTCCTTCTGACAATTGGTGTTGTTCAGATCTCAATGGGATGTAACTAGTTGTTAGAAGTTCGACCAATAAATCCATTTGTTACATCAATATGTAGAACTACTTTGCAAATGTTCATCGTAGTTTTGTACTTTGCTTGTAACTCTCTTTAGAGAACATGAACTTGCCTTGGAATTTGCACAACTACTCAAGTCTGATGTATAATAGTGTTGCCAATATTCAAATTCTGTCTTTGCAACCAGAGTTCAATACCAACTGCGCTTATGTGTTGTAGCTTACCATATAGTGATCGCTCTTTGCGTTTGGGATGAGGAGTATTCCAACCAACTCTGTGGAATTTTAAATTGTGACACAAATGAGTTCTTCACTACCTCCGTTTGTGCTTGATTATGTTTATGCTCATTGCGTAATATATGTAACCAAACCAAAAATTGAATTTGACTTCGTATCTTCCACGTAAGTCAATGGCCAATCTGTCATGCCTTGTGTTGATTTTCTTAGTGCAGTAGAGATTAGCACAATCTTTTTGAAATTCTGCTAATTACTTTTGATATAATTCTTCTTTTAAATTATTCCAATATATCATTCAACAATTATACTTCAGAAATTCAACCATAAAGAACAATAGAATAATAGAGATCACAATGCCCAAAGGAAGACAAGATTTACCCTGGGAAAACCCACCAAGGGGAAAAACCCAACAACCTTTTGCATTGAGAAATTCTTCTTGTTCAACGAGAGACACACCTAGACCTGTGGTCAATCTTAATCTGGGAAAATGGTAAATTGCCCATCATACTTTCTCTGGCCGCTATAAGTCACTTTTCATCATCTCATCATGTAGATCTTCTCGTTCTGATTCCAACCAGCCATTACATAGAGGTGTTCCTTCAAATATTCCTCCCGGAATGCCACGTTAAGCGTAATTAATTAACCCTCAATGATAACCCCATTTTATGAGAGTTATTGGAATGCAATGGAATCAAAAGCAAGCTGTGCGAAACTGACCCTGATGATGAAATATGCCGAACGAATGCCGTTAAACCCCATAAAACTCCTCAAAACCCCTTCGGGACCCCTGATGACATAATCCTGCCTCTGTGCCCTAGCCATCACATACACTGAAAACCCATCCTGTCTGTACTATAGAGGAAAACTGAAAACGGGGACATTACAAAATCATGACATAATACAAAATTTAAAATAGATAATGTTTCAACTCCCATTTATGAGGATGCCTAGCATATCTCCAAAATGACTTTCATTTGGGTTTTACCTTCCACAATGCATTGATCACAAATGATGACATCTGTGGCTTTTATTTGTGCTAGGTGGTGTTTGAGCTTGTAGATGCCCCATTCATATGGTGGTTACAATATTTATGCTTTACCTTATTGTTGTCAATTGGCTTAATTTGGATACCATGTTCCTATGCTTGATTCATGGAGACTCAAGCCAAAGAAATCTAAAGTTTGAACTTGAAACTGTAGGCTGAAATCATGAATGCCACTGAAAAACTAGAGATCAAAAAATGCAATTGAATGGATCTGCACCTTGGGTTCAGTCCCCAACAAGAAAATACAAACATTCTCCAACAGGTTGCCATGCAAGAATACCTCAGTCTGCTAAAAATATTTCTTAAATCCCATTCAGTTAGAAAGCCACCTTTCTAAAGCTAAAATGATGAAATGGAAGTAAGGTGAGGCTTTTGTTTTTTTTTTTTTTATAGGATTTAAGGCTTCACTTTCTCCATTTCCCTCCCTTTTTTTTCACTACTTTTCTGTTTTCATTTGTTTCTTTTTGTTGTATATTATCAAAACAGGTCCTGCGAGTTTCTAGACAATTATGCATTTTCAAGTTGACTTGGGAAAAATCACGAGGCATGAATGGGTTTGCTAACTTAAGTATAAACCACAAAGAAACATCAGCTCCTCTAGGTTTTCAAGTGTAAATAGATATTTTTAAAACTTGGAAATTCAAGTATTTTTGTACCTTAGGAAAAAGATGATTCATGTAAATTTCTCCCCGGTGGATTCTTTTGCTAGTGCATTTCATTTCAGTTGGAAGCATGGTTTTCATTTTTTTAATCTACGTGGTCATATTCTTTTTTCATCATTGCTTCTCCCTGTGATCACTCTTACTTGGCTTTAAGGTTTATACTTCTTATCATTATGCATTTTTTATGAATTGGATTGCACCTGCTTATTTGCATGGATTTAGCAACACAAATTCAAATATTTCCCATATTTTATTTATGTTTGTTTTGGCAGAGGATATCAAAAGCCTTTAAATCCTGTTCCTGGTGATTGTGGTTACTATCTACATGCTTATAGGCTTGCTTTTTGCCACCCAGTAAGCGATAAGGTATGTATTACATTGCTGAGTTTGAAATTGCTTTTCCTTCAATACAAAAGTTGCTGCAACATTGAATGCTGTTGCATAGAAATTGTTTTCAGTTTATGTGCACATTGTAACAATCTTCAGCTAGAGAACCAGTTTTCTAGGGTAGACCTTTATGTAAAGTTTGAACATATGAAGACATCGTGATCTAGTGCTACCCAAAATTGCAACAAGAATGGTTATTTGTCTCTAACAAATTACAAAACTTGATACCTTTGAAACTTAGAGTAAGTTTGGATATGCAGGATATCATCTTTGGCTAGATATTTTCAAATAAGTTTCTTATAGCAGGTTGAATTAGTTTAAGATGTTGGATAAGTAGTAAAATATCATGTGACATCACAGCAATATGCTTCAGCACCACAGCATTAAATTTCCACACTCAGCCAGCAATAGAATCACACTGAAAGCACTGTGCAAGAGGACTAATATACGTAGCAGAGACATGGCTTGGTGATGAAATATTCAAGTGTAACTTATGTTGAAGTAAACATGTCCCAATGTGTAGAGAAACTTGTCCTTAGAAGAATGCCCACAGATGTATGTGAACTCGGCCCCTTTTGTGATTCTATTGTCACCCTTCTAGCAAGAAAGAACTCGACCCAATGAAGCCAACTTGTTCTTGAGCAAAGATGGGATATCTGTCTTGGAACCAGTGCTGAACTCGTCCTGAGTGGAAATGCTAAGCCCATGGCCAACAAGGAATCATTCTCAGCTTGAAGAGAGGAAGATATGGTCCAAAAATCAACACAAATTCGTCCCCACTGTTACCGCTCTATCTAGCAGGGGCCCAAGAGTACCTAACGGACAACTACTAGACCAAAAGGCAACAATGGGACAAGGACCAACTGTCACCTCAGTCAATGTCCCCTGCTCTTTACGGGCTTTCACTGATGGGAGAAGTCCCGGTATGGAGGAAATCACTTAAATGATAGGATCAATCGGAAGGTATAATGTGATTTCCAAGGCCCATTCGAAGGAGAGGCTCAATTAATGGTTCAAATGCTCAAAGAAAAGCTAAAAGGCTCCCCAAGAAAGACCTATGAAGGATGACCTTGGGCTTAGGAATATTAAATAATGATGAATGCCTAAGATCAAAACTTCCAAAATCCCTCACTTGTGATTGATGTGTTTATATTAGGGTTCAAAGTGAGGCAAGGATTGCCCATTCAATGGAAAGATTCAATTAAAGTGTGAGCTTTGGGAGAAGCTAGGGTGACTTTCCATGAAAAACCCCTTGAGAGAAATACTATAAAAGACCAAGGGTTGAGAGATATACTGTGGTAAAAGTTCATCCAATGATCACCTATAATTAAGAGAAAAGGTTTTGAATGATGAACTACAAAGTGCAAACCTTCAAGAAATCTCCAAGTCAAAGCAACTTCAAGGATTCCCTCTTGGTGTGATTTCTAGGACATCAATTTATTTGAAATTCCACCATCAAAATTCATTCAAAACTGGAGGATGCCTAGAGGAGACATAAATGAAGAAACTTGTCTGGATGGAATGCTAAAATTCCTCCTCCCTAAAATTTCATACCAAGCCCTAGAAAATCTCCTTATCCTTAGAGGACGAAGAAAAGAGGTGAAAGAATGATATTTCGTTAAGTTAATGTGATCACCAAGGATCTAGGACCAGTGCCTAGCTATTGGGAAGTTTGGAGTCAAAATGATCAAGATTTAGGAACTTTTCTCTTCTAGGAGGCCTAAAGAAGCAACGATGCTGTCTGTGGACGCAACTTCACAGCGACTTTAGACTTTTATAGTTTGATATGCAATATTTGATGTTGTTTCAAGGTTAAAGGTGCACAACCTACCCCCAGGAAAATTTGTTCTTCTTGCCAAGATGAATAACATATGCAAGGAGCCAAGATTACAAGTGCTTCATAGATTTGCAATAATTTTTAGGGCACAAGTAAAATCATGACATAGCATTCCATACATTAGTCTTGAAACATTATGGAATTCGCATGAAAAGAGAACTTACATGACAAAAAGAGTATATCCATCCATAAACTTGCCAAATAGAAGCTCCAAGAGAGATAGCAAAAATATTCCACACATCAAAATGCATTTAATCATCCAAATCATTCCACAAATTGCAGGTCCAAAATCTTTAGAAAGATATATCCCAAATCCAAGTGATGATGTTTGATACATGGGGCTCTCATGCATTTATATGAGCCTTTAGGGTATTCGAATAGCCTAAGTTAGCCGAATAGTGATCCTAAAATAAAAGAATGTGCAAAATAACATAATTTTGGTGACAAGCCACCAAACAACTCAAAAATATGAATAATTAGCCTCTCAAGAGGGCCACAATGATAGAATAGTAGCTAGTAGGGTCGTTTGAAGGCCAAATGAAGTCCCTCATTGGCCATAATGAATGGGAGGGCTCCAATAACAATGATAAAAAGGGTGGTCCCTTAATCTCCACACAAATTGTGAAAATTCGATTACCCGAATCACCACTGCAACAACTGATTAAGTTCCTTCTATTTGTTAATTATTGAACAAATTATTTACTGTTTCCTACAGTAAAAACCGAAACTAATACACTGTAGTCTTCACCAATTAGATTATAAGTGGGAACAAGAAACTGAGGAAGAAAGAAATACACAACACATTACACCATTATTTTTGGACAAACGTCCCTGGAAAAACCCAATGTGGGAAAACTGGCGAAATAGCTGAGGGTTTTTATTATTAAGCAATAGTTTTTGAATATAATCTTTGGATGCCTTGCTGACTATCCAGTACAGAGAATGTCACTGACAGAAGAATAGTGAGAAGTACCTCACACTATTAAAGGAAATCCCCACTGATCCAACCATAGAATGGCTTGCACCTTGCGGCCTTTGCGCTGTCTTTGTGCAGTCACTGCGTTAGCCCAACATCACAACGTCCAGGGACAACGTCACTCCCTCTGCTGATCGATTTGCCTCCTAGGAACTTGAAACTGAGGAAGAAAGAAATACACAACATGTTACACCGTTATTTTTGGACAAACATCCCTGGAAAAACCCAATGTGGGAAAACTGGCGAAATAGCTGAGGGTTTTTATTATTAAGCAATAGTTTTTGAATATAATCTTTGGATGCCTTGCTGACTATCCAGTACAGAGAATATACTGACAGAAGAATAGTGAGAAGTACCTCACTATTAAAGGAAATCCCCACTGATCCAACCATAGAATGGCTTGCACCTTGCGGCCTTTGCGCTGTCTTTGCGCAGTCACTGTGTTAGCCCAACATCACAACGTCTAGGGACAACGTCACTCCCTCTGCTGAGCGATTTGCCTCCTAGGAACTTCAATTTCCTCCTCCTGGTGTCACACCCCGGCTTCGGACTTCAGAAATCGATTCCTCCAACAAAAATAGGAATCTCCTCAAGGCACTACGTTGCCTTTGCGTCAATCTACACCGGCTAGCTTAGCCTCTGCGCTGCCTCTCCCTGATCTCTCTCTGCCTCCTTTGCTAAGTATTCCTGAATCAGGAGAAATCTATAATTGAAACTATCCTTGCCCCTCACTGCAAAAGATCACTTCGAATTCTCTTCCCGACAACTATTGTACTTCAGAAATTCAATCTTCTGATCTCCACTTGATGTGTTTTCCAAATGCCCATCAAGCCTCCTCTTATAATCTTTCTTTTGAGAACCAATGACCCAAATTAGATTATAATCAATGGCTCAGATCATTTTGGCTTGATCCTCGTCTTCTTCTAGAAGTTTCACCCACAGTTAGATTAATACCCTTTAATTATTTTAATCCCCTAAGTTTAGACATAAGCCTCCATTAAAAATAATTAATTATTTTAATAAAACTGTCTACAGGTGGAATTTCCTAAAACAATTGCTGGGTATTGTGGAATACATGTGTCCAAGCCTACCTACAAGTTTTGAGGCTTAGAGCACATCCGATGCTACCAAAAATCAACATTCCCTCTTAGTGAGGAATGTGCTCTAGTAATGAAACCTGCTGAAGCATCACCCTTATCTGTAACATCTCCCTCTATGCTGCTGATGTCTGACATTGCTGCCCACCAACTACTGTGCAAATGCTGCATCTATAGTACAACTGACCATGCCACTGCCAACACAACATCTATATTGCAACCCTCATAAGTTCTGCATCTGTGCTGCTGCTGGCACTGCCACTGCCAACACTGCATCTGCACTGCAACGTTCTCAAACTGCTGCTGCTACTACATCAACAACGGAAAAGCATCCAAAATTACTGAACTGGTGTTGAGCATGATGCATCCATTGCTGGAGTTCTAACTGCTACTAGTCTCTGCGCTGACCCTTTGAAGCCTCTGCGCTGCTGTTGACTCTGCTATGTGCCAACTGCACTGCTGCCAACTCTAGCTCTGCATTGCTTAGTCTCTGGCGCTCCTAGCCACTGCAACTGTCACTTCGACACTCCTTTGCACCAATTGACACTGGTCCATCTTGCTGTTAGTTTTTTGGTAGCATCGGAAGTGCTCTAGCCTTAAAAATTGGTGAAGAGGCTAAGGCATGTGAGTTCTAAAGAACCCAGAAACCGTTTGGTGAAATACCACCCTGAGTGTATTTTATTAAAATAATTAATATTTTTAATGGGGTTCCTAAGTCTAAACTTGGGAAAATTAAAATATTAATTTTTATTAATCAAAATATGGGTGAGAATGATCTAGAAGGTGGATCAAGTCATGTTTTAATCTTAGTTGTTAATTAGAGACTTAATCTTGGCCGTTGCAAACTCAACAGGAAAAAGTATAAAATGGAGGCTTGGGGTTCATTTGGGAACACACATAGAGAGAACGAATTGATCAAGAATTCGATTCCTAGGGCAGGGTTTGTTGAGGATTTTGAACTAAGTGATCATCCTAGGGCAGGGTTTGCTAAGGATTTTTAACTAAGTGATCATTCTGCAGTAGAGGGGCAGTGAGAATCCGGAAGGACTTTTCAGAGAATATTGACAGACAACCGGGAGTGCTGGCGTAGAGGCGGCGCAGTAGCTAGGACAGTTGACGCAGAAAGCTGCCTGTCACGCAGAATCCAGAACTATCGGAACTGCTAAAATTGTCGGGAACTGTTGGAACAACCGGGAGCGCTGATGCAGAGGCAGCGCTGTAGCCGGGAGAGCTGATGTAGAAAAGCTGCCCGTCACGCAGAATCCAGAATTGTCGGAACAACCGAAACTGCTAGAACAGTTGGGAGAGCTGACACAGAGGGCAGAGAAGGTGACGCAGGGCTAATGTAGAGCCATCGCATAAATAGCCGGGGTTAGCCAGTCTTGTGCTAGATCTGCTGGAATTCTGCGGGGTGAAGTGAGGTAAAACTCACTCAGATTTTCTGCTAGTATTTTCTCTGTAAAGGATTGCTAGATGAGCATCCTAGATTTGTATTCAGATATTTCTCCTGCATAATAATAAACTCTCAGAATTGCTGCACCAGTTATCTCGCATGGAGTTTTTCCAGGGACTATTGTGTGCAAAAATAAGTGTCCTATGTATCTTGTTCTTTGCTCTGTTTTCTGTTTCACGAGATCAAATATTTAATTAGTGTAGATTGCAGAAGTAATTTGCTTCAGTATTCAGAAGAATAACTTGATGGATATAATTTAAGAAATCAAGTACGTGAAGTAGATTCAGATTTGTTGCAGCAGGGGTTCCTTCGAGTCTAGGAATTTTCACATGGTATTAGAGCTTTGATTTTGAAATAGGAAGAGTAGATCTAGTATTGAGCAGTGAGGACGAAATTTGCACTTGGCAGCAATTCGAATCCCGTTGAAGGGATTGCACAGTCCTTGTGGAGAAGCAGATCCGACGAAATCTCTCTCTGAGTTAGACAACAGAGAGGTACGATCTCCAGTTTGTGAGTTTGTAGAGGCAGAGGGAGTGACACAAAAGCCTCAATGCAGTACTTGAAGGGCGCAATTTCTGCTGAGGCAGAAATCCACTGGAAAAGAAAGCAGACACGTAGAAGGGGAATTTTCTCCTCAGAGAACTTTCCGCTAGAAAGTTGAAATTTCTCACTTGTTGAGCAGCTGAGCAGTGCTAAGCAGTGACTAGAGGAGTAAGTTCGACAGTTGGGTGAGATGGCATTGCATGGGCTCAAAGATCAGGACAAGTTGGAAGGTGCTTCCAACTATGTCATATGAAAGACCAGGATCTTAACTATTCTGGAGGAATATGATCTCGAGGCCTACGTCAATAGTGTTGTAGTTGTTCCTGCTGACAACGATCAAAAGAAGAAGTACAAAACCGAGCAGGGGAAGGCAAAGAGGTACATTCTTGATGGAGTTCGAGATCATGTGGTCTCACACTTGTAGGGCAAGGATACAACCCGAGGGATGTGGGAAGCCTTGTCTTCTCTGTATGGAGGCTCTTCCGAATAGCGAAAGATGTATTTGGAGCCGAAGTTGTAGCGGACTTTGATGCAGAAAGGAGAAGGGGCGAACCTCTATCTTCAGCGTCTTTAGGACACTGGAGACCAACATGCTGCAGTGGGGTCCACTCCTCAGCCAATTGCGATGGTGTGGATAACCCTAAATGGAGTCTTGGATGAATGGCAAGTTTTCGTCCAAAGCATATTGGGTAGAGAAAAACTACCTTCATGGGAGGAGATGTGGGCAGCACTTCAAAAGGAGGAGTTAAGAAGGGACCTAGTGAAGCTCAACCTCAATGGTAGCAGTGGGAGTGGCACAAAGACGAAGGAGGAGGAGGACAATGAAGCTCTGGCAATGAAGCTCTGGCATTGAAGGGACAGCAGAAGTCGAAGCGAAAGGACATTTCGAGGGTGAAATGTTTCAGTTGTGGCGAGTTGGGCCACTATGCATCCCAGTGTCCTTTGAAGAAAAAAGACAAGGATGAGAAACATGATCCTAACGCTGCTTCACCAAAGATTGACGAGAATGAGTTTGCCATGAGTGCCCACTCATCTCCAGGATGGAGATGGGGCGATATTGAGCTGTAGTTGGGAGGACTACATGTGGGCAGGATCCTTGAGGAGTCCACCTCTTGGATCAATTCCTTGCTATGGGAGCCCAAGATTCAGTGGTAGCAAGATGGACTTAAAGTCAGATGATGCAGTGGAGTGTTTGGAGAACAGATGCAGTAGTTGGGGACCAAAGACTAATCAGCACAGAGCAAGGTTGGCAGCAGTGCAGTTGGCACAGTGTAGGAGTCAGCAACAACAATGCAAAATATTGAGAGGGTCAGAGACTAGCAGTAGTCAAATTCCAACATTCATTGTATTATGCTGGACATAGTTAAGTTCAACTAATTTTGGGTGTGTTTCAGTTGCTTCTCTCAGCAACTGAGTTGCAGTATAGATGCAGTGTTAGTAGTGGCAGTGTTAGTAGCATAGCAGATGCAGCATCTGAGAGGGAGCTCTAGTACAGATGCAGCAATGGCAGTGGCATGGTCATGGGCAACAATACAATAGTAGCAACAACACAATGTTGGTGGCAACATCACGTAGAAAGGAGGTGCTTTAGAAACATAGCAACATGCAGGTGGACATTGTTGCTAGAGCACTTTCCTTACTAAGAGGGAGTGTTAGTTTTTGGTAGCATCAAAAGTTCTCTAGCCTTGAAAATTGGTGGAGAGGCTAAGGCACATGAGTTCTAAAGAACCCATAAACCGTTTGGTGAAATTCTACCTGGATTGTATTTTATTAAAATAATTTGCTACAACAACTTCTGTCTGAGCTAGCACCATTATTCTTATCTCCATGACAATAGTTAACCATGACCAAGAAAAGGAGATGGTTGCTGTATCCTTGTCCTCTCTATATGCTAATATGATTGAACCTAAGCAGTAGTCAATATCAGACCTCTTTCAGTCTTTCCCAGCCCAATCATCAAAATCTTCTTTAAGATATTCAGAGGGAGCTATGATTCAGAGGGAGTCAATTTCTCCCTTAGCTTAAAAGTTTGATGAGATGGAGAATATGTTGGTCTGCATCCCTGGTGTTCTTGATAAACACCCTATTAGTGATATGCCATGCTATGAAGTCTCTGAGTTGATCTATGGAAGAACCTCATATACTGAATGGCTGCTTATTAAGATAACTTTGTGATTCTATTTAAGCTACACTGCTGGAATCTAAGATTCTTTGAATATTCTGAAGTTGGCTCGGTTGGCAGTGTGATGGATCGAAAAAGCACATCTAGTGCTATACTTTTCTCATTTGGTTGCTCTGAAAGCATTGTTGAGGTTGAATCCTCAACAAACATATATTTTGCAGTTAACACATTGAGGCAGTACATGGTTGAGCCTCATCATATACATTGGATTGCTGCTCATAATCTTCTGAGATATCTTCGGGGCACAATCCCTCATGGATTGAGATACACTGCTGGAAATGTGAGGTTGCATAGTTATTTTGATGTTGACTGTGCTGACAGTGTGGTGTATCGCAAGAGCACTTCTGGATGCTATTTTTTTGGGTTCTGCTTCGATATCCTGGATGAGCAGGAAGCAGAAATTAGTTGCCTTGAGCACCGCCGAGGCCGAATACATAACTGCTAGTATGGCCTCTTGTGAAGCTGTCTAGTTGAGGAAGCTCTTCAGTGCGTTGTTTGGACATGTGCTGGATACCATCGTGATCCTTTGCGACAACCAAAGTGTGATCTGATTATCAGAGAATCCCGTGTTATATGATCGCTCCAAGTATATAGACATTAGGTACACCGTACAACTTTATTTGGGATATGGTACAATGAGGAGCAATAAGGCCCCATCACATTTAGACTAATGAGTAGGTCGCCGATATTCTGACAAAGTCCCTGGGGAAGGTCCAATTCTTGGCCTATCGAGAGTGACTTGGAGTCGTGGAGAGATCCTCTTATGGGGGTTCTGTATGAGATGGACATTGAGCTCTGGGAGCTCCGAGGGGCTTGGGGTACTTCTTGGAGCAATGAGCAACCATAGGGTGAGTGGTTCAACCTTCTCCTAGTGGTTTGCTGTGTACAAGGTGAGTGGTTCAGCCTTCCCCTACGATACCCCTTGGTGACATGAAGGCAGGATGAGCCATTCATCCTTCTCTTGCTGAGACATCCTACCCATGCAGTTTGGGACTCATGGGAAGTACCTCTCATCTGGCTAATGAGTAGGGAAATGAGGATAAGGACCATATTACCACCGATGGACACATCATGTACTACTGTACTCCCTATGCTTGGATGACTGGTATTGATTTGGGATCAATTGGAACTGACATTGGGTTAGTAAGAGTGGTATGAGACACTCTCTTTTGATTGGAACTGACTTTGGGTCAGTAAGAGTGGTATGACACACTCTCCTTTGATTGGGACTGACTTCGGTTCAGTAGAGAATGATATGATACATTCTCAATCACTTCTTCTTCTTCATAGTTCAACAAAGCAGAGAAGAGATGTGTAGAGCAGTGCATTGATGGCAGAGATAGTACAGATTGGTAGATGGATTAGTAGATGGAGTTCTCCCTAGTTGAGAGGGAGTGTTAAAATTGGGAACTAGGGCCAAACTCCACATGGGCCATCTTATTTATGACAACTGATATTTTTATTGGATTCCTCTCTCCGAGAGGTGTAGGATTGATCTAAAGATCATCCAATTTTGACATGTACAATTGAAGTTATGAATTTATTTTGATTATGGTCAAATTGTCAAGATCGACCAACAAACTTATGTAGGCTCAGAAGCCCAACAATCACGTCTATTGATCCTCAACGTTGCATATAAATAGAAGGTGACTTAGCCTCATTTGTACACACTCATCTTCACACTTCTCTCTCTCTCTCCTCATTGATTGGGTACGGATTTCTGGGTCTTTCTCTCTCCACACGTCTGAAATTTCAGGAGAGTGAAATTTCAGGTGGCAGAATTTCTGGATAGTTTGACCAAGTGTTGACTAGCATGCGTTGACCTCCTTTGATTGCGTTTTTATGAGGGCTATCTCTGTTTGGGTAGACCACATTTATGGACACAAAAATCGAGGCCAAACATTGACAGTTGACTGCTGCTAGGGCTGACTATAGGTGGGTTATTTGACCAGACTTTGACTTGCTGAATTTGACTGTTTTGAGCGTTGTTTTATATTGCTGTTTGGAGGTTGAAGTTGACTAAAGTTAACCGATCTGCTGAGGGTCAAATCTACCCTGTTGTCCAGTGTTGACTTTTCTAGTTAGGGCTCTTTTGCTGCTGTTATAAATTATTAGATTTGTAATTTGTACTCTCTCTCTGTTGAACTATTGAAGACTAAAAGAAGATTTGATCAAGGGTTTCCCCACATTGGGGTTTGTCCCTGGCTGGTGCCACATCTTGTGTCCAAGCTTGTCTTGGCTTGTGTTCTACTGTTTATGTTTATGTTCTATCTGCATTTTACTATCATGTTTATGTGACTGCTAATCTAAATATTGATACCGGGCTAATAAAGAAATTGAAGTAAAATTGCTCTAAAGCATAAAACACACCATTATTCCTAAAATTTAACAATTTTCCCCCTTGGTGGGGTTTTGCCTTGGCCTCTAGCCTAATCGCTTGTGTTCATGTCTCTTGTACACTCTGATCTTAATGTCTTGTATCTAATGGTAATTACTTGATAGAGAATATCAACAAAGTAAGAAAGAAGAACTATAATAATGTTCACAAGTAATTATCATGTTAATCAATTCACATTTTCACTGGAATTCTAACACGATATTAGAGCTATGGTAAGGACAAGTGCAAAGGTTACAAGGCAGTATTAATGTCAGAACAAGATACAAGAAGCTTTGAAGTGTTGATTTGGGGTAGCATCGGATGTGCTCTAGCCACGAAAATTGGTGGAGAGGCTAAGACACATGAGATCTCTAATACCCAAAAAGGGTTTGGGCAGATTCTAAATAGTTTGGGAGATATTAAAATAATTCATATTTTTAATGGAGTCCCTATGTCTAAACTTAGGGAAAATAAAATATTAATGTGAATTAATATAAAACTGTGTTAGAATGGTCCAAAAGTCATGGATCAAGCCAGATCTAATCTTAGCCATTGATTAAGGACTTAATCTCGGCCGTTGATTTGTCAACGAGAAAAGTATAAGAGGAGGCTTGAGGGTCACTTGGAGAGCACACTGAGTTGATCAGGATTTCGATTTTCTGGGGCAGGGTTTGCTGAGGAAGTCGATAGAGTGATCAGAGTTGCAGTTGAGGGGTAGTGAATATAGAAGCAGAGAAGTAGAGAGTGTGCTGGGAGAATCAGTGCAGAAGCCGACAGAAGGGGACGCAGAGCCAGCCAGAGGCGATGCAGAGCCAGCTAGGGCCCATGCAGAGGCAGCTAGGAGCTGCCCAGTGCCTCAGAGAGCCAACGTGGGTGACGCAGAGGCTCTAGAGGTTGACACAGTGCCTCCAGAGGTTGACTTAGGGGTTATTGGGTTGACGCTGGGCTGATGTTGCGCCAGGAAGTGCTGACGCAGTCCCTAGAGGCAGACGCTGGGGTTTTCGTGGGGTAGATTGGAGCTGGGAGTTGTCGAAGTGTTTATCCGAGGTTTTAGCTGAAACATCTGTCTCCCACTGAGAGGTACTACTGCCGAGATTATTCTCTATTGGGTGAGCCGGTTTTGGCACCGAGATTGTATTCAGAAACTGCATAATAATAAAACCCTCAGATAGCTGCAACGGTTTTCCCACATTCGGTTTTTCCGAGGACATTGGTCCAAAAGCAATGGTGTCACTTGTGTGCTTGTTTTCTTTCCTTCAGTTGATGATGTGTAATGTGTTGAGCATGTACTTGTATTTATTTCCAGTATTTACATGGTAAATAACTTGTTAATTAACAGAACAAGTAGGTAGGAATAAATTAGTAAAGTACATGAAGGGTTTCTAACAGTTAGACTTAGAAATTCCAACATGGTATCAGAGCGTGGTTGCAGATCACATGAGAACTAAGGATACCAGCCGAGCAAATAGCAGCAGCAGAAAACAACTGTCCTAAGTGACAGAAGCTATTCCTAGAAAAGTAGCTGCAAGGAAGGGGTGACGCAGTGCCTGTGTCATCAGATTGAGCCAAGAAGAGGCCAGCGCAAAGACTGAGGAGGGCAGAAAAGGCTCACGCAGAACCACGCAGAGACCCGAAGGGTTGACACAGTTGGCTAGGGGAGCATTTCAGCCAGTGCTTGATTGTGTAGAGCCTAGGAGCTCTAACCTTCAGTTTGCTGGAGTTTAGGAGGCTGTGGGTAAGTTGCATAGTGGAGTTGGTAGGGTACTGTAGTCAGAACAGTACCTAACAGGGAAAAGCCAAGGAGGAGGGAGTTGCTACTGAGGATTTCTAGCCGAGAAATCTGGATCAGTGGTGTAGCTGCACTAACGATCGGAGTGGGGGCATCTCGACATTGGTAGAAGGGTTTCCAGGAGGGAAATTGAGACTCAGAGGGAGTCACACCAAGAACGTCCAGGAGGGAAGTAGAGGAGCAGCGAGAGGGCAGTGGATGGGGTAAGAGACCAGGACAGACTGGACGGAGCCTCAAACTTCGTAGTCTGGAAGGCCAGAATCTTATTTGTTCTAGACAGGAATCTTTTCAAGCACTTTGCCTTGAGGACGATAACAATCCCAGTTGACCCAGCTGATAACGACAAGTACGGGGAGGCAATAGCGACGGCCAAGAGCATCATTCTTGACGTGGTCAAGGACCATGTGGTACCACATATTGCCGAAAAGGACACGGCAAATGAGATGTGGGAGGCCCTAAAGAAATTGCACCAGCATACTTCTGTGTAGAGAAGGATGTTACTAGAAAATCAGCGGTGGTCATACCAGATGCAGAAGGGAGAACAAATCGACCCCTTCCTCGGTCGATTGAAGGAGATTCGGGATCAGCTAACTTCCATGGGAGCCACGCCGGATCAAGAATTGATGGTGAGAACAACCCTGAATGCAGTCTCAGAAGACTGGGAGGTGTTTTTCCAGAGCATACTAGGTAGGGAAACCCTTCCATATTGGGAGGAAATGTGGGCGGCTCTTCGCCAAGAAGACATCAAAAGGATGAGCAAGGCGGGGAGCAACGACAAGGGGATTAGGATCAAGAAGGAGGAGGAGGTGAATGCTGCCCTAGCATCTGAGGGAAAGCAAGAGAAATAGAAGAAGGACCTCTCCAAGGTCAAATGCTTCCACTGTGGGGAACTGGGTCATTATGCGACCTAATGTCCAAGGAAGAAGAGCAAGGGAAAGGCCTCCGAGACCAAGGCTGCGCAAGCAAGGGCAAAGAGGGAAATGGAGACAAACGATGACTGTGCCATGAGTGCGCACACACCACTTGAGCAGAAATGGGGACACATCGAGCTGTAGTCAGATGGACTACAGGTGATGAGGGGCAGGATCCTCGAGGTACCTAGCCTCTTGGATTAGACCTTGCTACGGGAGCCCCGAAGAGAAGTAGCAATACTGGCAGATGTTAGTAGAGACAGATGCGGATGGAGCGACAGAGGGAGCTACAGTGCAGGATTCTTAGGACAACGTGAGGCAGCAGTGCGAGAAGTACGAGAGTGTTGCACCATTGCAAGATGGCACAAAGAGGTGTGCAACAGTGCGAGATGCATGGAATAGTTGCAGCAATGCAGAGGTCAGAGAGGGAGCACTTGTCAGCGACAGAGGGAGCTTCAACATCATAGGTGTCTCTAGCCTGACGGAGATGTCAAAGTTGGGAGATCAGTTACTTCTCAGTAACTGGGTTGCAGTGCAACAGTTAGCAGTGACAGTGCCGTGGGCAGCACGATGCAATAGGATGAGAGGGAGTTGCAGTACGGATGCAGTAGTGGTAGTGATAGGGCCATGGGTAGCAGTACAAGATGTAGCAATGCAGATGATGGGCAGCAGGCCTAGCATCAGCACAGGGACCGATGCTGGATGATCAGGGTGATGCTCAGTGAGGAGTATTACTAGAGCACAGTCCTCACTAATAGGGAATGTTGATTTGCAGTAGCATCGAATGTGCTCTAGGCACGAAAATTGGTGGAGAGGCTAAAGCACATGAGATCTCCAATACCTAGAAATGGTTTGAGTAGATTCTAAATAGTTTGGGAGATATTAAAATAATTAATATTTTTAATGGAGTCCCTAAGTCTAAACTTAGGGAAAATAAAATATTAATGTGAAGTAATATAAAACTGTGTTAGAAGGGTGCAAAAGTCATGGATCAAGCGAGAATTAATCTTAGTCGTTGATTGGGGACTTAATCTCGGCCGTTGAATTGTCAATGAGAAAAGTATAAGAGGAGGCTTGAGGGTCACTTGGAGAACACACCAAGTTGATCAAGATTTCGATTTTCTGGGGCAGGGTTTGCTGAGGAAGTTGAAAGAGTGATCAACGATTGCGGCTGAGGGCCAATGAATACAGAAGTAGAGAGGCAGAGATAATACCAGGAGGATTAGTGCAGAAGCTGGGAGAGAGGGACGCAGAGCCAGCTAGAGGTTCACGTAAAGCCAACCAGGGCTCATGCAGAGGCAGCCAGGAGTTGCGCAGTGCCTCAGATGATCCAGGTGGATGTTGGTGGCCACCCACCTATCCCATTTGGACCCCCGCAACTATCTCTTTCAGTTTTTCAGTTTCCGTAATTGTAGCACAATTTACTATTT